>APFE030022224.1:0-99761 GCA_000404065.3 Pinus taeda
GGCTCCATGATTCCCTCACCAATATGTCAAAGTTCGGATCATCTAACAAGGTTCTATTGAATTTAAAAGGCATGCCTTGTCCAACTTCTTCCCTCCATTTAAAAAAATAGGTCTATGATCTGACAGAAAGTCAATGATAATCTTTGCATGTACATCACCAAGATGCGCCACCAACTGCTCATGCATTAAAAACCGATCCAATCTCTTAGCCACATACACCACACGAGCACGACCATTATCCCATGTAGGAGCCATTTTAGCCAAGCAAATATCCACAAAATTGTGTGCCAAAATTACGTCACGAATCATCCCAACTAAGGGATCAATCTTCCGAAACCATCCCATACTTCATCCAATCCAATAGTGGAATTTAAATCCCTAGCAATGATGAGGGAGGCCAACTCTATAATCCCATATGAAATCAATTGTCCCAAAAAGTTGTCCTATCCCTGTACGGACACTACCACCTAGTCAGCGGATTTCCCTTCAAGTAGAATACTCGCAAAGCATCTATAAGCTTTGATCTTGACCCACCGAGGATCCCACAATGCCACCAAACGGCAGAAAGACCTGCAACGAAACTGCCAAAAAGACCCGCTTTGAGCCAACGTAGTATTGTACTCATGTAACTAGTCTCAAAGGTTATGGCACTGAAATCTTCTTCACGATTCTCTTCCAGCTCGACACCAGTGACCTTTGTGATATGGAAATTTGGGACAACCTACCATTATAGTAGTTAATGAAGAACATACATTAGCTCCGGGGAAAAAAAAATCCGCAAACCTTAAAACTGATTTAATACCCCTACGACCATGTTTCGGATAGCAACAACGACCACAGGCCCTTAATCGTTTCCATTACCTCTACAGCGACATCACGCTTACCGAGAAAGATCGACCAACCTCCACTGCGATGTTAACATGCCTCTTTGCACTCCCTCTTATTGCAGCCATAAATTAAATTTTTAAACGAAAAATATTCACAACATAATCAATCGTGGCCCTTTATAAAAATAAATAAATTTGAAATTCCACAATTTCTCTCATCCACCCGAAGTTGAAATGCATACGCTTATCCACCCAACAATTTCTCTCATCCACCCGAAGTTGAAATGCATACGCTTATCCACCCGAAGTTGAAAGGATAAACGAGGTGGCTTAAAATGGGATAATGGTTCAGCAATTTGTTGCTTTTCCATCACATTATTGTCCCCCAACTTGACTTTACCCTTTGTCGTGAATCACTTTAATTATTTTGTGTCTGTCTCGCATTCATTACAATGACATAACATCATTGAAGAAACATCCAATCGTACAGCACTAAGAATTACTTTGATGTTGAGAAATCAAAATGAATAATCGTATATCTAAATACATATTATATTTAATACTTTACCGAATTATGTATAACGTTATTATAATCATTAATAATTATCTTTTGTTTATAATATTCGTTATCTTTACATTGCATATGTGGTGACTTTTACATTGCATATGGGGTGATTTGGGGTTTACAAGTGTGGCAGTTCCATCGAATAGGTATGTGAGGAAATGTGTGCTCCACCTCTAAGTTTAATTAAGGTAACAATGGTAGGTAACATCTTTTTTAAGCTTTTGTCATGTTTGATTATTTTTTTGTTGAGTCACTACATAGTAGTGCAATTCTGGCCATGCATTAGGAAGTATAAGTGATTAGAGTTGCCATGTTATCATATTTTCTTATATTTAATAGTTTTTATGGGTTTTAGCATTTTGATTTTGTTGCAATTTGAAAGGATTTCTTGCTTTAGTATTTTGATTTCATCATAATTTGAAAGATTTGTTTTTTGTTTTTTTATGTGCCTATTAGGTTTCTATAGTGGTTCCATAGTTTTTCTTTTGAGTTGTTTCTTGTCTTACTTTTTCTATTAATTGACTCACTAGTTATTTCCCTCTCTCATCTATTTAACTTTGGCTTATTTTCTTTCCTTATTGCCTTAGCCTCTTTGTCACATTTATAAGCTATTGTACCAACTTTCGTTATGTGCCCTTCTCTTGGTGTGTCCACTCCCTTCTTGTTGGCGTAAGTTTCTCTGAGTCTTATCTCTTAATTTAGATCACAAGGATTCCCCACTAGACTTGTTGTCAACATGAGGTTGTGTATTATGATCCTAGAGGAGGGGCATGAGTTTGTTATTCTATAAAATCCTCTCACCGTAATTACTATGATTAGGTTGCACAAGTCATTCAAGTTACATTTAACAATGCAAACAGGACATAATCGATCAATGAAAGAGGTTGTCTCTTAAACATTAATACTGTTGAAGAGGTGGTTGCCTAGATACCTAACACGAGTCATAAGAAGCATAATCAGAATCAATATATGTGCATAATTGAATTATATTAGCATATGAAATGATTAGGAACAATGTTGCTGGATAAGAATGCTAAAGAGGAGATTCCACTTATGCTTGATGAGCTCCAACACAACATAAAGAACTTTGATCATCCCATGCAAAGAATTAAAATCATTTGGGACTTGCACCATACCTATGAAATTCTCAATGGCAAAACAAGAAACCAGTTATAGCGAAGCCCTCGAACTCATCTTAGTCCCCATGATCTACTATTGCTTATACAATTTATTTTCTAAGTTTTCTATTTATTAGTTTCTTTTAGCTACTTGGCTAGACAATATTATTCATTGAGCTAGAACTTAGTCATTTTTTATTTCTATCTTGACTACCAAAATTAGATAGTTAAAAGATTAAGTCTTATAATGGTTTGGTTCACCTAATGGCAAACCAAAGTAGACCAAGTCTATAAAGTTTGGATTTGTTTAAATGATGAATAGAGTGTCAACTTCTCTCTCATTCATACACATTATCTTCATAAACAAATACTTACCATATGTATAATTTCAAAAATTCATAATTACAGCTAAATGACAATATATTTATGTTATATATATATATTATATATATATATATATATATATATATATATAATTTCATAATATTTATAATTAAAATTACTCCTTACAAATTCAAATATTTTATATCATAATTAATGATTTTATATCATTTTCTTAATTTTAATCTTATATCAAAATAGTTATAATAATGTTATAAATTATAACTAAACAATTACTAACAACATCTCTTTCATAACCACTTTCAAATAATATATGAATAATTTAATATTAATTTCTCATCTCTTTCATAACCACTCTCAACTAATATATGAATAATTTAATATTAATTTCTCATTTTAATCATTTCATTAATTTAGTTATCAAAACATAAATATAATAATCGCTCACATTGTAACCAATTTTCTCAATTTACTCATTCTATTGACTCTTTTCTCTAAACTTAAGAATAATCACTGACACCATTCACACCTTAACCAACTTCGAATAATGTCTAATTCATCTTACTGTTACCTTTTCAATTTAATCATTATATTAATTCATTTATCAAAGTAGGATCAAGCAAACTTCACCAAACTTGCTTAACCAATTTCGAATGGTATTTAAATGATTTTATATCCCAAAAATGATATTTGTTTATGATTAGGTTTAGCTTATTCTAAACACCGAAGGAGCTCATCAAGTCAAGTTGGCAAACTCTTAGAACTTACCGCAGCACCACACAGTTGATATGCAATGATCGAGATATTTCCATTTATCAAGGCGTGTAAGATCTCACGTTTTCACCATTTCGGACCGAGGCAGCCATTCTCGAGATAGGATCTTTGCCATTCTAGTTAAGACGGCCAGTAGATGGAGGCGGGATCGAAACACTTTGTTCTGGTGCACGGAGCGTGTCACGGAGCGTGGTGTTGGTACAAGCTCTCAGATCTGCTCAAAAAGACCGGTCATCAGGTCACAGCGGTCGATCTTGCGGGAGCTGGGCTCAACCCAAAGGATGGTAACGGGATTCGAAGCTTGGCCGAGTACAACGAACCGCTCACAAACTTCATTAATGCTCTTCCACATGGAGATGGAACAGAGAACGAGAAAGTAATATTGGTTGGTCACAGTAGTGGGGGCCTGAATTTGACCTATACGATGGAGCAATTCCCACAGAAAATTGCTGCGGCTGTATTCGTCACTGCTTTCATGCCCGTCTCCGGTACAACACCGCTACAGTTTATGGACCAGGTATTACAATTATATGTATACCAACACACCAGGTATCTATATATATATATATATATATGTATGTATGTATGGATGGAGCACTTTCTTGTATTATTTTAACTAGGACATCTCATTAGGTTAGAGACAGATTCAAGGCTTAGAATATAAAGCTTAAATCACGGAATCATTCAAAGTAATCCACCTAACTAGATGCTACACACAGAATTAATAAACTATTCATTTCATTTGATGAAGATGAAGATCATGCTTTGTTGCTTCTTTCTTAGGTTTATCTTGCTTCTTCTTAGGTTTATCAGAGAAATCAAACATGGGGAGACACAGAATTCAAGTATGGAGATGAAGGACAACCGAGCAGGCCGACGTCTTTCAAATTTGGGAGCAACTTCGCCCAAGAGTATCTTTATGACAAAAGCCCCTCTCAGGTAACTAACGCGCAGATGATAGTGATCTCCTGCTAACTAAATATATATTGGGTCGTTTCTATTGTACATTCTGCTTGTTCTTCTGAACGTTTTGAGCTAATTTAAGGTGCTGAAAATGATCTGATGCACGCAAGCACAGGATATCACGTTAGCGGGGACCCTTCTCAGAAATAGCCCTGCGTTGGACGAAGAGGTAGTATACAGCAGTGAGAATTATGGCAGAGTCCCTCGAGTGTACATAGTGGCACAGCAGGATAAGGCAATATTGGAGGAACTGCAGAAGAAGATGATAGCCGATAATCCCCCAGATAGAGTCTACAAATTGGAAGTGTCTGATCACAGCCCCTTCTTCTCTTGCCCTGCTCAACTTGCTCAGCTTTTGCAAGAAATTTCCAATACGTTTTAGTGGTAGAATAAGTGACCATCCACGTTTTACTGGTAGAATAAGTGACAATCCACAACTACAAGAATCACGGTGATTGGAAAATGTGATAGGATAGAGCCTTCTTAACCAGGAAACCCATGTGTAAATTTCTGGATAAAAATGTAGAGTAATTTGTTGGATTTTTGAATGTTCAGTTTTTTTACATATTTTATTTTTATTTTGTGAATGATCAATATTTATTTCTTTAGATTTTTGGCTTTTGGAATTTATTTGTAAATAGTCTTACAAGTGTTTAAATGCAGATACTTAATATCAGTTAATCTTAATTTTGTTTTCATTAAAGTTAAAATATAAAACTTCTTATCCAAAGACATTTTATGTGAATTTCAGTTTGGCATATTCTTTGCTTTGGTTTAATGGTTTTTTAAATATAAACTTATATTATTGAATTTAAAATTTACCTCATGATAATATTTTTAAATTAGCTTTGTTTGATCATCATGTTTTTAAATCAATATTCTGCTATATGAAAATTATATTGCAACTAAAAATTAGTTTTATTTCGGTAGTAAATTTTTTAATAATTCTATGTATATAATAAATTTATAAATGTTTAGAGGATTAGTTTTTTTGATATTTAATGGCGTAGAAATATACTTATTTAAAAATTATTTAAAAAATATTAATTTTAAATCTGATATGTTTATTTATAAAGATAATAAACAAATTTATTTTAACATAAAAAAATAAAATTATAATATTTAATTATTAATATTAATTATGATAAAGTCTTTATTACTACATAAATAAAAAGTAAAGTATTGCTAAATATTACATGATTTTTAATTAAATAAATTAATCTAATCTATTTAAACATATTACATAAATTTTAGGACGTAAAAATATGATCATAAATTATGACATGAGACATTTTATACTTATGATACCATTATCAAATAAATTTTAATATGGAGCAAATATGGTATTGGGCAACTTGTAATTAGGTTCTTAATTTATGTTTATTTTTTTTTAAAGTAATGATTATTATGTATTGCATTATTTTTTATTTGTGTCTTTTAACTTATGTTTTTTAAAAAGTAATCAATTAATCTAATCTATTTAAACATATTACATAAATTTTAGGACGTAAAAATATGATCATAAATTATGACATGAGACATTTTATACTTATCATATCATTATCAAATAAATTTTAATATGGAGCAAATATGGTATTGGGCAACTTGTAATTAGGTTCTTAATTTATGTTTCATTTATTTTTTTAAGTAATGATTATTGTGTATTGCATTATTTTTTATTTATGTCTTTTAACTTATGTTTTTTTAAAGTAATTATTATCTTGTTCACAGTTATCATGTTTCAAATTAAATGAAAAATGTTTAGTATTTTATTATTATTGTTTTAAAAATATCTTTCTTATATAGTTCCCTCAATTTTAGTAAGAAAATTCAACAACAAATTAATCACTTGGCCCTTCTTATCACTAAACTTAGTAGAAAGATTAGTAATATTACATTTAGGATTTGAGCTAGTGATATCTTTGATAATTAACTTTGAATTACCTTTCCATATCACTCTTAAAAAATCAGTGCCAATTTCCATGGGTATTCTTCCCTAATTATTTATATCATACAAATAGAAAAAGAAAGTTCCACGTGATGATTACATCTTAGGCTCATCAGATCCACAAATTAAATTACAATGGTTTGAAAAGAGATTTTGTCTCTATAGATACAGTGTTTTTATAAAAGTATGATGTTGTTTAAAGCACTCAATAAAGGGAAGTTAGTTGTGGTAGATTACCATGATTATTGAACATAATACACTAGAAAAGTAGTGCATATTTCCAATTGCATAGCTCAAAATTGACATATACCAAGCTCCAAATATCACAGATTGACTTAAATAAATAATTGAATAAACTAGAGGAAAAATGTTCTTAAAAGAATTGATCTTTTTATTTACAAGTTTAACAATGACATGATTTATCTTGTTATTTTAAAGAAATCCAACTTATTTCAAGTAGATAATGATGTGCATCATTTTCCATTAATGAAAGGAATGATTTTAAGTTATTTGGAGGTCAAAATTTTATAAAATATAAATATTAATCTTTATGTGATTTAACTAATGGTCACATTATAATACATATGTGTGAGACCTTGAAAAAATACTTTAATCTTTCTAAATAGATTATAACTAAAAATTGTGTTAATAAAATAATAGCGCCTAAATACTTTAAGAGAACGAATATCACTACAAAAAGTTACACAACCTATGAAATGTAAGGTCAATATCATGAAATGATGGAAAAACAACATACTCCCATGGACAAGTTAGGGACAGAGAAGACCATAACACTACAATTAAACCATAGCAACACTCACAAAGAAATTGATTCTCACATACATAAACCTTATACTCTATCCTATAATTAGAAAGTACTAGAAATGTACAAATGCCATGATCTCAGACCCCCTTCTTGAGAATCTCACGATAGAGTTAGGCACATACAAAATGTAATATCATAAAAAGAAATAGAAGAGAAGACATGGATTCAATGAGGAAAAGTCACTTTGACTGCGTCAATCTTTCTATTTAACCAATGTAATAGTACATGTATATATACATCAATTTTCCTTAACATAGACACACTACTTTAGCCAAAATAGGTGCAACTATCTGGAATGATGCACTAAACATATATCCAATTAGTTATAACATCCTCCTAGAACTTAGAATAGCATTGGTCATGTAGAGGAAAAATTTTCGAAGTAATATCCAATAAAATATTAAACCACAATTTTCTACCCTCTTTGGGCACTCTTCCCTCTAATTTCACAATCAATCAATTTAAATATACATTGGTTGTTAACTGAAAATTTGACGTGGTCTTTTTGTTTTCATGTCTATCAATTGTTAGTGTCAATTACTTTTTTGTGTGACATTATATGAAAAATTGGATAAGTTAGTTAATAGTGATGAGAAATTTTTTATATAAGCTTTTTCATGAAAAAATTAAAAAAATAAGTTACACGTATTCAAATGAAGAGAAAATGGATTTTCAATGTTGGTAACAAAAGAAGAGGCATGTAAAGTGCTAATAACGAATATATTGATGTTTAAATAGAGATGAATTCAATTGGATTAAAAGATTAATTAAGAGTTTCACTCCCATTGAAGTCAAAAGTCCTATGGGGCATCCCACGAGTAGCATGATTTTTATTAATTGAGAGAAGTCCATTTTTCTTGGGGGATTCATTATTTTTTTGAAGTAAGATGACTTCTTAATCCTTAATATTTATATAGGTTAGATCCCTATAACAACATTAAAAACTCCAATGAGAATGGAAGGACAACAAGGGAATCAAATATAGTGCAATACAACACAATTCCAATCTCATGGTACAATTTTCAAAATTAAGAATGACAAATCTAGATAAATAAGAAAAAGAGTGTTTTTATCAGTATATTAGGAATTCAGTGTGAGCTTCTAGACATAAATTAATGAGTAAAACTTGGATGATTCCTTATTAAGTTTAAACCTCCTATGCAGGGCCACTATTTTATAAGATGTGGTCTCTAATGGTTTCTTTTTAGAATACACTTTGGATATCCCACTAGGAATGGAATTGATAAGCCCCAACTTTTTCAAAGTATTATGAGTATTTTAGGGTTTTCTATTAGAAAACTCAAGTGATAACACAAGAATTTGGGTCGGATTAACATTACTCTCTATAACATAGGTCTATACAAGTTCACTACTAGATGAACAATTCCACTAGACAAGTTATGGAAAGAGATAGAAAAACACTACTACAAATAATGGAAGCTATGTTACTAGATTTAAAAGAAAAAAGGGATGGAAGGAGTGGAAGTTAATGATTGACTAAGGAATGGGTACAAAGATTAGAATAGAAAGACTAGAGGAGCACTCACTAACAACATAAAGGCATATGTTAGGTTAGTGTTACAAGCACATATACAAAAACATATGTAGGAGGCACAAACACATATATAAAAAAAGTGCACATATAGAAGAAAAATTTCATATACCAATGCCACCCATACACTTGCACTTTCATATATGTGTCGCTTCCATATATGTGTGCATATATAGAAACTAGTTTCCATATATGTGTTACTCATGTATGTTCTTATATATGTGTTGGCATTATGATGCATACGTTGTACTTGATGGAAAACCACTTGTAGCAAAACAAATCACTTGTATATGGTAACTAGATGAATCTACAGAAGAGATATCAAATGTGATAGAATGCATGATAGTTGTGTTTATAGATGTGACAAAATGCAGGGCAGTTCAAAGGAATCAGTTCAAAAGTAATGTACAATGGCAACTCTCTTAGATGAAAGTTCACAGTACAAAAGATGGGGGATAAGATCTAATGATGGATTTGGACCTTAAGGCTTGAAATGAATTATCATTATGTGATTTTGATCATGTATAATCTAGATCTGAATACTCACACATGCATTATTCTATAAATGTTATGATCTGGGTATAACTAAAGTCTGGAATAGCTGCAAAATTATGAATGAATATTTACAGATGTGTATGCTAGTTGGCCTTGATAAAAGCACGTATACACACTGGTTCGACAAATGGAAGTAGCATATACCTTATGAAGTATGTTTCAGTTGCTTTTGTTTGTTGTTGCAGAATTCTGGGTTTTGCTTTGGGTTCTGGTGACTGTATTCTAGTGACAGTATTCTGAATAATCAGATTTATTGATTATGATTTGCTATAGTGATGATGGGTTGTCAAAGTGATTGATTGATTCAGTTGTGATTTTTTGAGTTTCAGTGATTGGTTGATGCAGATGTATTTGATAGTTGTATTGTAGCAGTGATTGATTTTGAGCTTCAATGTTCTTGATGGGTCCAGTATGAAAATTGGATGAAACATGGCCTTAGATTATGGTGTTGTGTTCTAGGAGTATCTAATCTGAAAATTTATGGAATGTGGTCCTTGGAGGAAGAAAGAAGGACGTAGCCTTATGTAGGTCAGCGCCTACGTACTAGTAAACATATTGGCTAGTACAAGAGCTTGGGGGTTGTAACTCCCTTCTAGTAGAAGCTGGAGAATGAGAGTTGGTTGTAACCTTTTGTAGGTAGAAGCGTGCGCATTGGTCTGAGTTTGCAACAGTAAAATGCTGTAAACATGTTTTCTTATTATTAAAAGAAGATAGAGATGATAGTACTACGTGGTTTTCAACCACTTTGGGTTTCCACCTTAAATCTTGGTGTTCATGTGTGTTGCTTTTGTGTGATGGTTCATTCTGTTATTAATTATTCATGGTTACTGTTTAATGTTTAATAAAGTATTGATGCACATATTAAATATCAACATATGATGAATTAACTGAATCATAAGTTCACTAGATATACACTGGTTGCCTTAAGAACAGTTGCATGCATACACAAGTTCCCTTCACTGAAGTAGCATATATAAATCTGATTATGGAAATGAAAAATTTATTGATTTACAAATACTGATTCACGCCCCCTCTCAATATTATTTCCAACAATATGAAAGTAGTGGATACACGGAACCACTACATATACAAACATATATTCCATATATTTTCCACTCACGTATATGTGTGCGTATATGAAAGTGAGTTGCACTTCATATATGCATGCATATATTGAAGATACTTAAACATGCATATATGAAAAAGTATGAATATATGTCCTTTCATATATATATATATGCTTATATACCTTGTTTATATGCACATTTTTATATGTGTACACATATATGGAAGTTGCATATGTATAGAATCAAAATTTCTATGGGTGTGCATGTAAGCTATATTTTCTTTTATATATGCAATTGCACTTCTATATATGCATTGTTTCTACATATGCATCATAATTTCTATCTCCTTTCTAGCTTGTATAGTTGAATTGTTCATTTAGTAATGAGCTAGTATAGACCTATGCTATCAAGAGTAGTGCTAATATGACCCAAAGGCTTATGTTATCCTTCGCGTTGTCTAGTAGGCCAACCCTAAGCTAATCGATTTTTATTTTAAATATGGGTCTCATGAGTTTGATTCATGATGGACTCTCCACAATAGATTTAGAAAGGAAACCAATAGAGATCATATCTTATAACATAGTGGCCATGTCGATAAGGGCTAAATTTAATAAGGAGTCATCAAAGTTTTACCCATCAATCTATGCCAAGAAGCTCAAGGTAAATTCCTTGGATATAGAAGAAAAAAATATTTTGCTTCTTTATCTAGATTTCACATTGTTGATTTTGACAGTTATATCATGAGATTGGACTCATTTTGGATTTCACTATATTTGGTTGTCTCATTAACCCTCTATTCTCACTAGATATTTCAATTTTATTGTAGGGATCAAACTTATATAACATTTCAAGACTAAAAAATCTAACTTCAACAAGATCATGAGTCGCGTGAGCAATGACAAATGGAATTCTCTCAATTAGTAAAAAACATGATACTCATGGGATGCTCCATGGGACTTGTGACATTAGTGGGAGTGCAACTCTTAATACCCCTAAATTTTTAATCCAATTGAATTAAATTCTCTTTAAACATCACTATAGTCATTATGAGAACTTTATAAGCTTCCTCTTCTGATTCCAATGTTGAAATGATATTTTCCCTTTATTTGATTACTGTATCTTATTTTTATATTTTTTTCATGGAAACACAATATATAACAGATTTTTCATCACTATTAACTACGCATGCAAATTTTCATATAAAAGGACATAAAAAAATAATTAACGCTAACAAATGATGGACATGAAAAAATAATGTTGTCATCAAATTTTCACTTAACAACCAATGCATATTTAAAATTGAGTGATTGTGAAATCAGAGGGTAAAGTGCCCAATGATGGTAGAAAATTGTGGTTTAATGTTATGTTGGTTATTACATTGTTAAATTTATTTCTATATGGTCAATTTTATTATCAATTTTAGTAGGATGTTAGATAATTGGATATGATATATGCTTAGTGTCTTATTCGAGATATTGGCTCCTATTCTAGCAAAAATAGTGTGTATATCTTAAGGAAAGTTGATATATATATATATATATATATATATATATATATATATATATATATATATATATATATATATATATATATATATATATATATATATATATATAATATATATTATATATATATAATTACTTTGGTTGAATAGAAATCTTGACACACTCAAAGTAAATTTTCCTCATTGAAACCATGTCTTCTCTCTCATACTCTTTATGGTATTACATTTGGTATGTACCTAAAACTCGCATGAGAGGGGTCCAAGATCATGGAATTTCTACATCGCTAGTCCTTTCTATTTCTACAGTAGCATATAAGATTGATGTAGGCGAGAATCGATTATATTGTGAGTGTTTCTATGGTTTAATTATAGTGTTATGATATTCTATGTCCCTAGCTTGTCCATGGGAGTATGTTATTTGAATGATTATGGAGGTTGTGTAACTTTTTGTAGTGATATTCATAATCTTAATGCAATTAGGATCTACTATTGCGTTAATACTTTTTTTAGTTGTAATATATTTAGAAAGATTAAATTATTTGTTTCATGTATAACACAAATATATTATAATGTTGCCATTAGTCAAATCGCTTAAACATTAATATCTTTATTTTTTAAAATTTGCATCTCTAAAGAGCTTAAAATTATTCCTTTCACTAATGGAAAATGATACACATCATTAGCTACTTGAAATAAGTTGGATTTCTTTAAAAAGCAAGCTAAATCATGTCATTGTTAAACTTGTAAGCAAAAGAGTGAAGCATTTGAGGAAGAACATTTCTCCTCTAGCTTCTTTAGTTATTTACCCAATTCAGCCTTTGATGCTTGGAGCTTGGTATATGTAAAATTTGACCTGTACAATTGAAAATATGTACTATTTAATATCTCAATTACATCTACAATTATAATCCTACCTCTATAATTATCATTAGTGTTTTATCTATGTTTGTCCTATGTCTACTCTACATTTCTAGCATTTCATGTTGAATAATTATGGCAGTCTACCACAACTAACTTGCCATTATTGAGTTCTTTAGACAACATATTTGTATACAAAAATCTCAAAATCGTTTTTCAAAACATTGAAATTTCATTTAGGGACCTGATGGGACAAAGATGTAATCATCATGTGAAACTTCTTTTTTTATTTGTATAATAAGTAATCTAGGACGAATATCCATGGAAATCGATATTGACTTCATAAGAGTCACTATGGAAAGGTAATTATAAGTTAATGATAAAAGCCATAATTAGCCATAATGGGGAATATAATATTAGTTTTTCTAAAATGTATCTTAACAGTCTCAAACATAAACATCAAAAAAAATATTAACAAGTGCCAATTTGTTTTTCCAATTTTGGTGCTTCTGAAAAGAAGATCTTCATTGAGTGAAGGATGGAGGAGAGAGCCATCAAAGTACACCATAAATATATGGGAAAATCCTTTGGAACCTAATTGAGGAGGACTAGTGTTCCCAACAAGTCTAGTGATAAGAAAGTTTAAATAATTAATTTGTTGTTAAATTTGCTGACCAGATCATTCCAAAAACTCAATTTGGGAAGTTATATAAGAAATACTTTTTTAAAATTATAAAATTAAATCCTAAACATTTTTTTATTTGATTTGAAACCTAATAAATCTAAAGACCATAACATCGCTTTAAAAAAACATAAATTAATAGGCACAGATTACAAATTATACCATACAAAATAATCATTTTAAAATAAAAAGAAACATAAATTAAGAGACAATTTACTTGATAATGTCATGATATATATAGAATTTCTCACGACCTAATCATGATAAATCCTAAAATTCATGTAATAAATTAAAAAAATTGAACTAATTTACTTAGTTAAAAATGATATAATATGTAGTAATGGATTTTATTTATTTATGAATTAATATTTATTTTCTATTAATTAAATTTCATTTTAAATAATAGAACTTATCACTGATAATAAAATTATAATTATTAAATTTTTATTTGAAATTAATACAAGCTCATTTTTTATTTCTATAAAATAAAAAAATAATATTTAAATTTACTCCTGCTCCCTCTAGTTTAGGCAGGAAATCGGATTTACTCTTTCCCCATGATTCAGTTCAAATCTGAATATATGCGGTGACACTTTTCCTAAGCCTTCTTGGATTCAGTTAGATGATACTGCATACCAAAGTTTTGTGTCTCCAGAATTTTGAGATCACATCAGATCTTATCCGGCAACACCTTTATAAGATTACCGCTTGTTTATTTCCTATTAAGCAAAATAAAATTCATGGAACAAAGGGGTAAGATACCGTTTGTTTATTTCCTGGTTCAATGTAATGTTAAGCCTAACAAAATTCATGGAACATGATCTAGGTAAGATGACAAAGTGGCCAACATATTCAAGGATAACAATAATTTAGATATTGGTCTCGGTACTGTATAAAATCTGTATCTCAAAATAAACACACTTATCAATTTACTTAAAAAAACTAAAAAACTAACCCACTTTGTTAGGCTAGTTTCCTTGAACCTAAGATGCACAAGTGCAATCATCTTGCTTTCAGTGGAACAGATTACAACATGGAAGATGCATTTAAGATTCCTGAGACAAAATATGATAAAATAGAAAAGAATTCTTCCAAACCTTTTTAACACCCAACCCTTTATTTTATTTTAACTGAAGTCAGGAATCTGCTCAAATATATAGGCCAAATAACCATACAATAGATTATAATGAAATGATAACCATACGATACACTATAATAAAATGGCGTAAGACTTTATTTGACTATGGCCACTCTCTACGCCAAACCAACCATTGAGCAATTCGTATGTAAATACCATATCAGCCATACGATGATCCAACCTTGAATGTAACACATAATTATATTTCGTTACCACCAAGGCGAATACTATGCAGACCCAACGCACAGGAATAATAACATCTACCTCCAATCATGCCAAATAGAGCAGAAGCAGTGGGAAAATATGTTAAATAAAGGAGTGTTAAAATACCGATATGATGTCTCTAGGAAATGTCTCCGACTTGCAACCTGGATGAGGTTGGGAGAGACTCTTTACTTTTCCTTTACCACACATAATAATAAGAATAAATGCGGAAAAAATGATATTTTTTTTCAAGATTAAGAATTAGTTAAATAAGATTACATTGGATATATCAACATTAAATCACTGCAGTGAGGCGGAATTAAACTGGACTGACTAAAAGTGAACTAAGACAATTGGATGGACAGTTTTGACACTAGCACATGGTTGGAATTAGATTCTTAATCACTCTCCTTAATTACAACCACATAAAAATTCAATTAAGATGTTTGCTGGTCTATGTCTCAATTTAAAAAAATTGACTTCAACTACATTTACTTTTCTTCTTCTTTTCTTCAAGATCCTGTAGGCTCTAAAAAAAATTGACTTCAACCATGTTGTTCTCCTTTCTTTGCCTTTTCCTTTGTCTGTATTTTCTCTTTGTGCGATGCCTTCTTTGTTTTTGTCTCTATATTTGTCATTGTCTTTGTCTGATGCAGGAGCATCCATCTGGTCGACACGGTGAAGACCAAGAAAGGGCGGACAAAGTTTCTGAAGAAGATTGGGAAAGATGAACAGTTCGACAAAAGGACAGCAAGTCTGTCAGAGTTCTTACATTTTTATTTAATTTCTTCCAAAGTCAACTACAGCATTAGATTCTGTTAGTTAATTTTTATTTATTTTTACTTTACTGTAGCAACAGGTTTTAATTATAGTTGTTAGAATTAGATTAATATCAATGAGCAATGTAAACGGCAAACTTTTGTGGAACAAAGATGACAAATTAAGCAAACGAATAGACAGGTAAAGTAAGTTTCTAGTAACTGCCAGGCAAACTGTAATAGAATAACTATCTGACAAACTGTAAGGAATAACTATCTGCAGTTATCTAACTGCCTGTAACTATTGTATAAAAAGACAAACAAAATAACCCAGAGGGGTTCAGCAACTAAGCAATTGAAAAAGAGAATTAGAGAAATATATATCAAATTCCCTTCATCTAAATTCTGTGCACAAATAGATGTATGAATGAAATACATAAGTCCTCTGTATTAGAAATTTCTATATAGATTTTTGTAAAATTAATTCGTTGCAGGCAAACACAGTGACAGAGAATCACAAAAAAGTTCACATATATATTATTGCATATCCAATATCGTTGCAGGCAAATACAGTGACCGATATTCCAAATACCACAAGTCTAAAGATAAGCCAAGACCGAGAGTGAGCAACAGGCGGAAAGAAGCAAACAGTGTCGAAGAACACAACGACCCACAGTCGAAACTGGTAAGTAACAGCATCAAAATTTAATCATAGATTACATATCACTGTATAATACATGACAGGCTCGTAGAATTTAAAATTACATGAATGAACTGCGCGGCGAGGGTTCGATGAACCGAACCATCAACTAACAGAACCTACAGCAAACCCCTACACTACGGCTACGGGTTGGAGCAACCCAAAACATTAAACGCTACAGCTATTAATCATACAGACGCAGATAACTACAGTAAGGGCAGAGAGCCATAGAATCATTCAAGTACAAACTACAGACACGAGCAGACACAGCCAAAACAAAGAGCCACGAAATCAACTAAGATAAGAACAGAGCTACCCGGGAGAAACATCGACCGAAATCTTTGCAAGAGCCACAGAACCGGTCACCTGCAACCATTACAAAGGAATTAAGTTAGGGTTTGTTACCAAAATAAAACCCTCGAACCAGAAACGAAGCCGTAAAGCCAAAAACGAATTAGCAAGAAGTGAAGTTGTGTATGGCCAAAGGGGAGAGCCATACCTGAGAGTGAACCGAGTCCACAACTCACCGAGACGAAGTGAAACCCTGACCATGGAGGGGTCGAGTATTGTTAGACACAGCTTGAATAGCAAACAAGGAACTATAGCAGGGAACAAGTGAATTACCTGAGCACAGAGCCGAGCGCCGGAGAATTCCAAGTTGCAGACCAACGAACTGCACATTGTCAACTAGGCAAACCAGAAACCCTCAACACCAGCATTTCACCACAAAATTATAGCGCTATTGACCGAGACAAACAGTAAATACAGAAGTAGAACCAGTCGACTGAGCATAGTCACGAAGAACCAATAGAATGCTAAGTAAAAGAGCCACAACTTACCAGTAAAGCCTGAACCGAATACACGGATGAGAAGATAGTATCAAACCACATCGTTTAGCCAATAAACCATCAGAAACTTAACATTGTATCACCACAGGCGGAGAGAAACCAGAGACGGAGCTGAGCATCAGAACAAAACCACATAGCAGCGAAACGACGAGGTGAAAATGACCAAATGAGCGCGAATCGACAAAGTGAAAAGGGAGTAAGTGAGATTAGGGTTCGGCAGCTTCGAGGAGGATAGGTAAGTACCGTGGGTTGATTGATAATCACCTACCGCATTCAATTGCAAATCAAACCATATTCAATACCCGAATATCAGGGAAGGACAGCGAAGAATTGTGCTGGCGTGGGACCACGTGGGCTGGCCACATCATTGTCTCTTCCAATTCTGTACTAACCTATATCCCTGCAGACTGGGTGTTTTCCACTTGGTTTTCAGATTCAAGTGGGATTATCTCACCAAATAGCATCATGTCAATATGGTGTTTTTGTTGTATCAGCCACTCATCTCCAGTAAACAAATCTTCATCAAAGTTTACATCAACAATATTAATTTTTGGATTCACCATAACATTGACTGGTCAGATGACAACTTCACTGTTATCATCAAACTTTGTTGATGGATTCACCAAATCTTCATCCAGTTGTAATGGGAATCATTAGTATCTATGTGCTCCTTTTCTACTTCTTCTGTAAATTTATCACAGTCATCATCCACTTGTAATTGTGCATAGTGGGATTCAACAAACTTTTCATCTCGATGTAGAACCTTCATCTTCAACTTCAATGCTCCCCCTTACACCAAAACACCTCTCAATGGTATCATGGGCCTCCTTGGCTATCTTGGCATCTAAAATGAGGGGAATAATTTTTATTTATTTGTAGAAGCAGAGAAACCATTGTAGAGGCATTTTCATTGCAGTAGGTCACTATGTCAGCGAATTTATTTATTTGTTGAGCCACAACAAATAGTAAAAGCCAAAAGGTTGAGAAATTCAAAGCTAAAACAAGAGATATTTAAGATCTTTTCACCTCCAAATCTAAAAATATCTCAAACATCTCCTATTGTTACTTTGATTGTCTCTGCCTCTTGGCTTTTACTATTTGTTGTGGCTCAACAAACAAATAAATTTGCAAACATAATAACAGGAAATAATGAAAATGCCTCTATGATAGCTTCTCTGCTTCTACAGACAAATGCCTCTAAATATTTCTAATACTTACACAAAATATTTCAAAAACCCTTTAAAAAAAATACACCCTCTTTATTTCTAATAGAACTTTTTTTTAAGCTTTGAGTACTTTTTATTTTTTTAACGGTCTATGAAAAAGTTCATTTTAAAAATTTTCATAATCCCTTTTAAAATATCAAATGAGCATTTTTTTTTCAAAATTACATAAGGATTTTCAAAATAATACGAAGGACAAACTGTAAAACCTTAGAACTTTTGAAATCAAATTCACCAAACGAAGCTTTATGAAGCCTTATTTGAATTTGTTTAGAAAATATGAAGCCTTGATTTTAAATGAATAACATGGAGGATTCTCTTCTACATACGAGGCACAGGCTTTAATCATAGAGGATTCTCTTCTACGAAAAACTCTGCTTTGACCATCCAAAAAAAATAACTTTTGAAAATTCGTGGAGCCTTCTACCGTGAGGTGCACTTCACGATGCTGATGTGCAGTGTTACAGAGAAAGAAAATGTGAATTTGGTGTGTGAAGGTCAACGCAGTTGGTCACTGTGGACAGATGCGTTCATGATTCAAAAAAGAATTAAAGAAAAATTTTAAAACTTCTCTCCGCCTTCGCTTTCAACTAAGGGGAGATAACGATGTGCTTTACCCTCACATAACCGGCTTCACACAACTAGCTTCTTCAAAAAAAACAGAGGCTTCTTCTCCTCATCAAATTCTTGGTCTCTCTTCTGCTCTCTCACTAGTCTTATTTGACCTGAAGCTCTAATATTGTGGAAAAAAATGTGGAGCAAAACATTTCTCTTCTGAATATTACTAATCCCATAAATAAGATTATATTGGAGACATCAACATTAAATGACTATAGTGAGACTAAACTAAACTGGACTAACTAAAATTGAACTAGGACAATTGGATGGAGGATTTTGACACCTAATAGGTGGTTGAAATTAGATTCTCCAACACTTTACAATTACAGGATGGTGCCGGATGGTGGCCTAAGGCCTGACCCTCTTTGGAGATGGTGTCTTTGGCATCACAATCTCTTGATTTTTGCACAACTAGCAAATGGTCCCTTAACTCCATGTAACTTTGTGATTAACCCTGCACTAGATTGATAACCCATGGCCAACATGAATGACCTTTAATCCCTCCATTATTGGTGCATTGGTTGTATGGCACCATAACCTTGGAGCTCCTGTCCAACTTATTAGCTCTAAATCGCGACAACTACGCAATTGGTCAACATGATAACCATGAGCGTAGTGGCTTTGCAGTAACAATGAACACACCAAACTTCCCTGCAATTAACCTTGCCACCTTCTCACTCTATGCCCTGGAAACTCCGATCGATTTGCCTCATGACCCTCCAACACTTGCACTTTAAATGTATGGACCCCATGGCCTTCAGACTCCCACCTATTCTTCCTATGCCCTCAAACGACTGCGAGTGAACTCGATTGTCCACTCAGCTTCCAATACCTTTTTGAATTGAAGAAATCATACCGAGAGAAATATTTTAGGTATACATAGTCTTGTGTGGGATTTCACTTCAAGAACTATGGGTTAGGCCACATCCTTGCCCCGTCAAACACTGTTTAATGCTTCTTAGCTGCAAGTAATGGCTTTGCAACAATGATATGATAAACAGTCCCTCGAGAGTGTTGGAATTCAGAGGCACAACAAAAATATAAAACACACAGCAGAAGATCAAACACATATGACACAGTATTTAACGTGGTTCACTCAACCAATCTGGGCTACGTCCACCAAACATAGGCATTAGGAATTTATTAATCAAATTGGAGATTACATCAAGAGATCCTCACACTCTCTTAGCAAACCATCTGAATGATTGCCTGTTATATAGCATAGAGAATCTAACAGCCTCATAACTCCCTCACATCAAATATAGGAGACATTAACTCCCTCCCAACAACCTGGAGCTAATCAAGGACCTGAATTCTATTGTTGTCATCAGCTGAGATTTTTTCCTATTTTGCTCAAACAGAAAATCTCAACAATCTCCACCTTGACAACAATTCGCCTAATGCCCTGTTATTATTATTTTATCTTTTCTGCAAGCCAAGAAAAGCCAAACACCAGCGTAGCGTCTCCAACAAAACTGGTTTCGTGAACATGTCTGCACAGTTCTCCTTTGTATGCACCTTTTCAAGAGAGACTCCCCTTTCAGTGATAACCTGTCTTACAAAATGGTACTTAATTGGAATATGCTTTGATTTGTTATGATAGGCCGGATTCTTAGCCAAATGTATTGCACTTTGACTATCACAAAGTAACCTGATGTTGTCCTGTAACCTACCAAACTCACCAAGCAAACCTTTCGACCAAACCGCCTCTTTGCAAGCATGAGAAGCAGCAATGTATTCTGCTTCAGTAGTGGACAAAGCAACAATTCTCTATAGCTTTGACATCCAGCTGATAGCTCCACCTGCAAGAGTAAAAACGTACCCTGAAGTTGACCTTCTCTTATCCAAATCACCTGCAAAATCGGAATCAACATATCTGCAAACAAATTCACTACTCTTATTGTAAGAAATACAATAACTACTTGTGCCTCTCAAATACCGAAGCACCCATTTCACTGCCGACCAGTGTTCTTTACCCGGATTTGCCATGTACCTGCTAACAACCCCAACTACATGTGAAATATCTGGTCGAGTACAAACCATCGCATACATTAAACACCCTACTACATTAGCATATGGAATTCAAGACATAAAATCCTTTTCTTCATCTGAATTAGGACATAAACTCGAAGAAAGCTTAAAATGGGAAGCGAAAGGGACTGAAACAGATTCACATTAGTCATACCAAACCTCAAAAGTATTTTCTCAATATAATTTTGTTGTGATAGCCACAGCTTACCATTGCTCCTGTCTCTGAAAATCTCCATGCCCAAAATCTGTCTTACTGCTCCTAGATCTTTCATATCAAATATCCTTGCCATCTGAGCCTTCAACCTGTTGATTTCTTCTATGCTTTTGCTTGCTAAAAGCATATCGCAACATACAATACCAAGATAATGAATATGCCATTATTCAACTGTTTAAAATAAACACAATGATCATATTCACTTCTAACATATTTCTGACTCAACATGAAAGAATCAAACTTCTTATACCACTGCCGAGGCGACTGCTTCAGGCCATATAATGACTTCTTGAGTCTGCAGACAAATTTCTCATTGCGATGCTGAACAAACCCTTCCGGTTGTTCCATATATATTTCCTCATCTAAATCACCATGTAGAAATGCAGTCTTAACATCTAACTGCTGCAACTCCAAATCAAACAAAGCCACTAATGCTAACACAATTCTAATTGAAACAATTTAACCACTGGCGAAAAAATCTCATGAAATTCAATACCATCTTTCTGAGAAAACCCTTTTGCAACCAGTCGCGCTTTGTACTTGTCTTCCGTATCATTCACACCTTGTTTCAGCTTGAAGACCCATTTACACCCCACAGTTTTCCTGCCTTTCGAAAGCTCCACCAGATCCCATGTGTCGTTCTTACTTAAGGCCATCATTTCGTCCTTCATGGCTACTTTCCACTTGTCACTTTTCGAACCTTCTATTGCTTCCTGATAGCACAGAGGTTCATTGTCATTAGCAGTAAATGCAACAGAAGTGAAATAATCATCATACCTTCTCGGTGGCCGTTTGATTCTTGTCGACCTCCTTAAGGATGTTTCTGGCGCTTCCTCGACTGGCTGACTACCATCTGTAGGAACTTCTTGCCGATCAGTCTCTGAAACCTGTTCATGATCTAAACCTGAACCCTGTTCATGTTCTGATTTTGTAACCTGTTCATGACTAGTATCTGAACTATGGTCGTCATGACTATCATTAGAAATGATATCAAACTGAATGTGTTGAAAGTCAAATACATCATCCTGTTTCAATCTACTATCTACATCTAACTTTACAAGAGAGGATTCATTAAACTTTACATCTCTGTTGATGATGATTTTGCGGGTAGTAGGATCCCACAATCTATATCCCTTTGTTCCAACACCGTACCCAACAAAGATATACCGTTTAGACTTTGGATCTAACTTAGTTCGCTGATGTTTAGGCACTAGAGCATATCCATCACAACCAAACACTCTGAGTTTAGAATAGTCACAAGGGTGTCCTTTCCATACCTCTTGCGGAATCTTGCAGTCTATCACCGTTGATGGAGATCGGTTTATCACATAACAAGTTGTTGCCACCGCTTCTGTCCACAACTCCTTTTGCAACCCAACATTACTTAGCATACTCCTTGCTCTCTCAAGAAGAGTCCTGTTCATGCGTTCAGCAACTCCATTTTGCTGAGGAGTATAAACTGTGGTCTTATGCCTCTCGATCCCTCAATCCTTGCAATAGCTGTCAAACTCCTTGGAAGTAAATTCACCACCATTGTCAGTTCTTAAACACTTTATTGTTCTACCAATGTTGTTTTCTACCAATGCTCTAAACTGCTTGAAAACTGAAAACACATCAAACTTTCTTTTCAACATGTAGACCCAAACCTTCCTAGAATAGTCATCAATGAATGACACAAAATAAGATGAACCACCATATGAAGTTGTAGGGGCTGGCCCCCAAACATCTGAATGGATATAATCAAGTATGCCTTTACTAGTATGTTTGCCTGTTTTAAACTTTTGTTTACTTTGTTTTCCAAACAGACAATGCTTACAAAAATCTAGCTTTCCAGACTTTAGGTTTGGAAGTAACTTTCGATCAGCCAAAATTTTCAACCCTCTTTCACTCATATGCCCCAATCTTTGATGCCATAAGTGAATGGAACTACTGTCATGTTCAGACACAGTAGACACAAAAGCTGACCTTGTACCTCCTTCTAACTAAAATAGATTTCCTATCTTCTTAGCTTTCATAACTAGTAAAATGCCTTTGTAAATTGTCATTACTCCACCTTGAATTACATTTTTATATCCATTTGAATCAAGTGCTCCTAATGAAATCAAATTTTTCCTTAAATCTGGTACATGCCTCACATCAGTTAATATTCTAGTTGTCCCATCAAACATTTGTAGTTGTATGCTTCCAATCCCAACAATATTACATGTTACATCATTACCCATGTACACAACTCCATCATTAATTGATTTATATTCCTTAAACCATTCTTTATGGATAGACATGTGGTTTGATGCACCGGAATCTAACAACCAATGTTGACCATGATTTGACACATTAATTGATAATACTTCATCACTCATACCTGAACCAGATGTCGAACCTGTATCTGTCGTATTCGCCTCCTTCTTTTCTGTCGAAGAATCTACTTTTGAAGTTTGCTGTTGTCGCTTCCAACAGTCCTTCTTTAAATGCCCTGACTTGCCACAAAACTAGCACTTTAGCTTACTCTTCTTCCCTTTCGACTTTGAACGTGAGTTGCTCGGTTTCCTGGGGCATCTTTCTTTCGAATGACCTCTAACCATCATAGCTTCTGATGTAGAGGTTTCGGAATGTGACTTCCTCCTTGTTTCTTCCGATAATAAGGATGCAACTACATCATCAAACTCAATAGTTTCTGATGAACTAAGACTTATAGAAGTAACAAAATGATCCCATGACTCGGGCAACGAGCACAATAAAGTAATAGCTTTATCCTCGGATGGAATTTTTACTTCTATACTTTGTAATTGCACAAGAAGAGTATTAAAAGCATTTAAATGATCAGCAATCGATGTACCTTCCTTCATTCGCAAACCGTACAACTGTCGCTTCAGGAGAAATCCTATTGGTTAAGGATTTGGTCATGTATAGTTTCTCCAGTTTCGTCCACAAACCAGCAGCTGTTGTCTCCGACACAATATTAAACAAGACATCGTCCACCAAGCATAATCGAATGGCACTTACAGCTCTTTCATCCATTTCGTCCCACTCATCGTCTGTGATGTTGTAAGGTTGTTTGGATTTACCCATCAATGCCTTTACCACGCCTTGTTGGACAAGCAAGTCATGCATTTTCACCTTCCAGATCTCAAAATTATTCTTACCATTAAACTTCTCAATTTCAAGCCGGGCACTTTGAGTTTTCGCCATTTTGTATCAACCAAAAGAAAAAAAGCACAATAATCTCCAATATCAACATTTTAAATACCAGCAATTTTAAAAAATTGCCTATGCCTTTGAAAATTTCTGCCTATGTCTTTGTTTTTGAACAAAAAAAAAAAAAACTGCCTAATATGGTGCATAGGGTTCTGGATAAATGGTAATAAATTGTCAAGTCATAGTCTCAATGAACATATGAACATATAAACGGAAATATGAACATATGAACATATAAACGGAAATATGAACATATAAACCTACGCACTTATGAACATATGAACATATAAACCTACGTATTAAGCATGAATATGAACCTGCGCATTAAGCATTAATATGAGGAGGCCTCGAAATAATGTTACTCGAGCTTTATCCTGCTAATGATTGCAAAAGAATTTTCCCTCGTCACATGCTTCCAAAGCGAGGAGCCTTCCCTGCGCCGCTCGTCCCACATACGCCCATCAAAATGATACCCAACTTTGGAGTAGAGCATAGCTAGTACATGGATTAGAAGGGCTAGTGTAAGGGAGCATTTAATCAAAGAAAACACTTTCTCTGCCAACAAAAACCGGAGTCACTGCGTTTTTACAAAACTTGACTGCGGGTTTTATCAAAAAAAGCACACTGTGTTTTTTCTTGCTATAAACCTACAACACCGCCAAATAGTTCTTCACGGGCAGAGCATTTTCATTCAGCAGTCAATACCATCGGTATACGCAAATCAGAACAGAACTGGTCACATTTGTCTAGGATAAAGAGTACGGCACCGGATAATAATACGCACCAGTGATTTTTATAAACAAAATCAGGCTCCAAAACAAATGACCTTTACGCAGATTTTCAACCCTCTTCTAAGGCGCAAATATTAGTTTATGGTGTGAATTAAACATACAATACCATTGCAATATGTACGCAAACCATTGCATCTCCTTAGTTAATCGAACAGCGCAGCAATTAATACAGTAATACACTCGTGCAGCAGACAGCGCTCCACGCAGCACCTCCAGGCATCCGCTCCACGCATCAGCAAAACGATCTAAGTCAGCACCACCAGGTCTGCAGCACCAGCAGCACTCCCAAATAATATGCACGCATAAAGGAACAGTGAATCAATGTCAAAATCGCGCTGATAAAAAATCGGTTCTCGGCCTCCAGCAACCAGTTGAACCACGCAGCACACCAGCACCCTCACACAACGCCTCCAACTGCTCTGATACCACTTGTTGGATCAGGTGCACAACACTTTAATAAAATTAGCACAGCATTCAATCAAGCACATAAACACAATATTTAACGTGGTTCACCCAACCAATCTGGGCTACGTCCACGAAACATAGGCATCAGGAATATATTAATCAAATTGGAGATTACATCAAGAAATCCTCACACTCTCTTAGCAAATCATCCGAATGATTTCCTGTTATATAGCATAGAGAATCTAACAGCCTCATAACTCCCTCACATCAAATATAGGAGGCATTAACTCCCTCCCAACAACCTGGAGCTAATCTAGGAACTGAATCCCTATTGTTGATATCCTTCAGAGATTTTTGCCTATTTGACTCAAACAGAAAATCTCAACACTCACTATAGCGAATTATCTTGACACTTGTACATAGTCACCTATGGATAGATAAGTCTTGACATATGTATACATAGACTACATCAGTCATGCATAGCGACCTGACATAATTATGTTTCGGTGATGACTGTGATCACAATAACGTCTTAAGCATCTCGAGGAACAATGACTAGGTTTGTATATAATATAAAGGACTGCAGTATTGGTATGCTAAATGGGAGTAGTAATAATCATGATAGGCATAGTCTTGGAAAAGTAATGATGACAAAGAATCATGATCTCATAATGCTACACATCATCTCAATCTACAGTAAGGTGCAATTGATCTTGTTCTTGAAGATCATGTTCTCGATGAAGGTATAGAGATCACCTCGGGGGTAATCTCTGGAGCAGTAATGATGTAGTAGTAATGTTGTCAATGATACAAAAGCAATAAGGATATCAATAATTCAGTAGTGAAGCAATGATGAAGATCTCAACCGGCCTTGTTGACATAATGAAGAAGCAACAATGATGATCTTGGTGAAGGAGCAATAAGGATGATTGCAGTCATGGAGCAACATTGACCTAGTTGAAATGATAGAAGACGTACTCTCTGAAATGCAATAAATAAGGTCATCTTCATGAGATCTCAATTGGGAGCTCTGAGTAAGATGATAAGAAGACAATCATCTATTTTCTCTTTATAAGCAATATGTCACGTGTCCTTGGAACAAGGAAGCTTCCTCATCTAACAACTTATGGTACCTCTACAAAATGGAAAAAGGATAAGTTGTGGACAGAAGTGCTGAAGGACTAAAGCATGAGAAGGGAAGTTTGGCCCTCAAACAAGACAGTTTAGTATATCTAATATTTAGTGCTATGGGAATATCATGGACAAGGGTTCATATCATCTGAAGGATAGAGGAATCTAAAGGAAATAGGGAGTAATAGATCTCCAGTATGAGTGAGATGGTATCCCTCTCAAAAGGATCTTATCAAAAGTCCTTACATATATGCATCGTGGCATCATATGGGAATCATGAAAGACATAGCTCTTGGGAATCTCATTATACTTTAAAGGAAAGGAAGAAGTCATACAAGACAAAGGAAGCATTTGCTAGATGGGGATATACAAGATCTTGAAGATTATTTGATGGAAACCTCAACAAAGTATCCCCTAGTTAGGAAATGCAGCAAGTGTTTCATCAAGAAATCCAACTTTTGGAATTCATGAGATGATCATCCAATGACATGAGAAATGAAGCAGATCAAGGGATTGAATATCTTTTCAATCAAGAAAGATGTTGAAAGAAGCTTGAAGGAATAATGAGGTATGAATGCTTGTATTTATTTAATATTGCAATGTCATGTCATATGGTTGCAGGTAACATGGATCGAGAATGATCAAAAGGGAAAAGATCTCCTCTGAAAGGATGCTGAAAGACTTAAGTCACACTAGATGAAATCAACATAATATGTCCTCATATAAAGTATGAGGTAGTTGATCAAAATTAAATAACTTTGATTGAAAGCTCCTGGGAATGAAAGATGTGAGGATGGAAGAGATCGTGAATTATACAACCATGATGAAGGCAATCAACATCTAGAGCATCAGGAAGACTTAACCAGGAAATCTCCTGGAATGATGTAAATACTTTGATGGAAGTCTAAAAAGATGAAGACCCTTATCACTGGGAGATGTTTCAACATGTATACAGGGTGTCGATACCTACAAGGAGATGTCACTGGAAAAGGGCCATCACCAAAGGGTAACTTGTGATTTGTTTTTTGGTGTCTCACCTCTTGGAAAATTTTGGGCATGTGTGCAGGGCCATGGTAAGAAGAGTTGTGAAGGATGTCACAAATATGTACCTCATGATCTAGAAAAATCATCGTTGAAGGAAAGGTGAAGATAGATGGTCCTATGAAGGAAGCCATAGATGTAAATCCAAGAAGTATACTTTCTGAGATGACATGATGGAGGAAAGTGATGGATGGTTGAACCCTAAATATGAAGAAATTGATGACATCAAAGTCTTGGATCATCAGTCAACTAGAAGACCCTATAAAGTATTGATGATGCTATATGGAAACAATG
Source organism: Pinus taeda (assembly GCA_000404065.3). Classification (NCBI taxonomy): domain Eukaryota; kingdom Viridiplantae; phylum Streptophyta; class Pinopsida; order Pinales; family Pinaceae; genus Pinus; species Pinus taeda. The sequence continues at coordinate 28,173 of APFE030022224.1, forward strand.
TTGGTTGAAATGATGCTATAACAGATGGATAACTAATCCAACTCTTTGCTTATGAGAACTCTTGTATTGAGAATGTCCATGTACCATGTATGAATAAATACCTCCCTAGTTAAGAGGGAGTGCTAAAAATAATGTAACTAGGATTTGTCTTCATTATTTTTGCATTAATGTATTTTTGTTTTATTTAAAGAATTGTTTTTGTTCTAATTAAAGAGCTCAAGACAAAATGAAGACAATCATGTATTATTTTTGTAAATGTAAATGAATGTAAGTCCTTCTAGATCATCAATGAATACTCCAACATGTACCCACAGATTTGATGCAAAGGAAACACTTAAATAAATTTGGAAACCTCTTATTATCACATTGGCTAAATGAAGGATCGCATCGGCTAAAAGGATCACATCAAAGTATCACGTCAACTCAATGATAAGGAAGCAATCCTATATATGGACTGCATTGATACCTCTTCAATATACAATGAACTTCATTTTTCTCATTCGTGAATACAAGAAAAGTGAAAGGGTTGATGATGAAGATAGCTGCATTCGTTGAGGAGGTATGTTCCCTCATCCACAAGCCTGTTCTCTATTGCGGCATTTTGATCCAGGTTAGGGTATCTCAGTTATTGTGTATATTATTGGGTTGAAGGTCCATACAAGTTGGATTTGGATGAAGGAATCCATTATCGAATAAATTGAAGTCATCTTATGGCTAGAAGAGACCTAACTCTCCTAGCATATATGCTCACGTTCTAAAACAAAAACTTCTGTTCTAGCTGCCCTAGAACAATCATTACATTGGCATCACAAATATCAGATCAATAGCCTACTAAGGTGTTTGATGGATCTACATGAAGTGTGAAGGTAGCATGAGGCTAGAAGAGCCTATCCCAGTCCAATATTGTTAACTGACATGCATTTTTCTCAGACCAGATATACTATTCATATCTCCAAGAGGATACATTATGTTTGGGTACATGTTTGGAGGTATTGGTGAATTGATGTTTAAGGCATTTCTGAGTCAATGTTTGGGTCATGTAATTTCTCAATAAAGATTCTATAAGAAAGAGTTCAAAGGGTTTTTCCTCTCACGATTAGAGAGGTTTTTGCCCTGGCTTGTTGCCAATATGTTGTGTGCTTGTGTATTCTAATCTTCTTGTTTTGGTAACTATTTGAATATAATAATTCATATAAACAAAATAATATCTCAAGCAATTATCATAGTTAAAGAGAAATCAAATATTTATATTGCACTTCAATTTCTCAACAAGATTAACACCAAAGGTAGCTTCAACATCACGAGGCATCCAAACTAACCAACATGTCAGCTTTTGGGTGGATTTTCAATTGCTTACTTCTTACCAACTGAGTTGCAATGCAGCAATTAGCAATGTCAGTGCCATGGGTAGCATGATGAAACATATTGAGAGGGTGATGCAGTACAAATGTAGTAGTGACAGTGGCAGTGTCATGGGAAGCAATACAGGTTGCAACATCACATTGGATGAGGGGAAGAAGGCCAAGAATCAACAATGTAGAGGACCAATGTTGTGGATCAGTGTGATACTTCTGTTGGGAAGTATTGCTAGAGCACATTCCTTGCTAAGAGGGAGTGTTGATTTTGGGTAGCATCGGATGTGCTCTAGCTCCAAATTTTTTTGGAGGGGCTAGAACATATGAGATCTCCAAGACCCAGAAATCATTTGGAGAAATTCCACACAGATTGTATTTTATTAAAATAATTAATATTTTTAATGGGGTTCTTGAGTCTAAACATAGGAAAATTAAAATATTAATGGGTATTAATGAAAATATGGGTGAGGAGCTTCTAAGAGATGAGGATCAAGTCTAATTTAATCTTAGTCATTTATTATAGACTTAATCTCGACCGTTGATCTGTCAAAAAGAAAAGTATAAGAGGAGGCTTGAGGGTCAGTTGGAGATACACCAAGTGAGCATATTGATCAGTTAGTTCAATTTTCTGGGGCACAATTTGATGAGACAATCAAGCTAATGATCTGTCACAGTGAAAGGGGTAGAAGTAGAGATTTGGATCATAAATTAAGTTCCGAGCCAACAAGTACATGGCAGAGAGTAAACTTGAGCAACATGAAGACAGTGCAGAGGCCTACGCAGCCCAGGAGGGGCTCATGCAGAGCTTACGCAGTCCAGGAGAGGATCATGCAGTGGCAGTGCAGAGTGTCATCTATAGTCTAAGATTTTTCTGGGGAAACTAAGTTCTGAGCCGAGAGGGCTGAACAACAAGTTTCATCCAACTGATCGATCCAACTGTTGGGGTGACGCAGTCCTCTAGAGGCAGGACACAGGCCCACGTAATAATTGCATAGGAACTGCGCATGCTGTGAGGGTGCTAGATCTCTCACTGGATCAGCCGGGGCTTGGGAACGAGGTAAACCCTCGTATGTATTTCTTGCTTTTGTGATTTCTCTATAAGGTTTTCCGGTGTGAGAGGCAACCTGTTGTACGCAAATTCTACTTGCTTAATAATATAAAGCCCTCTATCTACTGCACCGGTTTTCCCAAGTTGGGTTTTTCCTAGGATGTATTGCCCAAAAATAATAGTGTCCCCTATGTGTGTGTCTCAATTATTGCTTCAGTTGATGATCTGTATATTAGTATATATTGGAGTAGTGTTTATATCAATGTTTATGTAATTAAATAACTTGTTGAATGAAATAACAAGTAGGAGATGTTAAACTAGTCACTGCAGTAGGATTTATGTTTCTAGATTCAGAAAATTTCACATGGTATCAGAGGGATTGCAAATCATAGGACATTGAAGCCATAAGCCGAGAAGATCTAGCAGATCTTCTGCAGAGATCCAGTTGTCCCGAGTGACAATGTTGTTCCAGAGCCAGAGAAGCAACTGAAGGGGTGACGCAGTGTAGGAGTGATGTAGAAGCCCACACAGTGCCTGCGTCATCTTTCTGAGCCAGCAGGAGGTCACACAGTAGCTGAGATGAGCCCATGCAGTGAATGCGTCAGCTCTCTGGGCCAGCGCAGAGACTGAGAGGCACAGATTGGGCTCACACATAGCCACATCATGCTCATTTTAATACAAATATAGTGGCAAAAGTAATGATAGTATTTATAATTCATATTTTATTCAATAGTTAAGAAAATTTGGTAATACTTTCTTACTTTTATTTTTAGAAATCATGGACTACAAGGCAAAGGAAAATTCAATGGAAACATCTACTAGAGGATTCATTTGTTTATACTTTTCTTCAAAGGGTTAGGAATTATGAAAATAAATGGATGTTGAACAATAAATTTTGAGCTATCATTTTCTTGCAGTGAGATTGCATATAGTTTTAAATTCCTCATTCTTATGCATATGTGTGAAATTCAACATTATAGAATACAATTTCATAATTTTTTTAACTTATGATTTTTTAATTAGTTTTGAATTATCATATGTTTCTCTACAAATGTTTTCAAATTCTAATAATGATGCTACAACTGAGATTCCAAAGAAAGAATCAAGGAAAAAGAAGAATGCAAAAATGACACAACACAAGTATCCTGAAGCTGGTATGGCATTTTCAAATCTAATTCTTGCTTATTTACAAAATAGTTACATGATATTTTGTTATGTAGTTACAAACTCGATAAATTTCAATATATCATTATGTGGGTAATAAGTTTTCATAACACACGTGCTTCTTTGTTCTTGTGCATGTAAATGCATACAATGTATTTTAAGTTTTTTTATTAATATTTGGTATTTCATGTCTTTTACAATTATTTTCAGAAACAGTGGAATTGAATGTATCATAAATTCCAAGTAAAGCAGTGAAGTGAATAAAAAAAAATGATACACAAATAATGTCTCCTTCATTTGGTATGGTGGTTTTATATAATATTTATACTCCCTTAGAAATGGTTAGATTAGTTGGTCCCATCAAATTTTAATAAAACACTATATGACAATGTTTGAAATTAGAATTTCATTTTCATTCATGTTAATACTTATTTTATTATTGTTTTCATAATCTCTTAACCCCAAAGAAAGAAAAATGTTACAATTGTCCTCTAAGAAGCATAAAAGTATTTCAAGTCAAATTGTAGTTTCAAGAACACCTTCTACTTGTGTATTTGAACTGATTAGAAAATACAATGCATCCAACATATTTGAGTTTATGCAAGATTGGTATGTTTAGATAAAAACTTTGATAAATATTTTTCCTAATATGTATCTATTTTGATACATAGATGGAATCGAACCAAAGAAATTAGGAATAATTGCTAATTTCTATTCTCACAACGATAGTGACCTCAACTTCCAAGTCGAGGATATTGGATAAAATGAAGTAAAATAGTTTCTTGTCAAGTGAAGTATACAAAATTTAGACAAGACTTGATTGAATCATCAAGTAATGATTCACCAGATACAATACAAAATTCAATGTTTAAGGTGGATAGCTATGAAAGCTTCACCAAATATGGTATAAAGAGTTGCACATATTTTTTAGAACCTATCACTAAAGTTCTAAAATGTTGTTCTGTAAGATATAAAAAAACATCATTTGTACATATTTATTTGCAAAAAAGACGTAAAAATTTGGGTAAAATTCCAGATGATAAATGTAGATTTTTACTATAGATTCAACAACTTATGTTATATGCTAAAACAAAAGACAATAATCTATTCTACTCTTCACTAGAAACCAAAATTGATCGACTAAAATAATAATCAACAAGAGGAAGATAATAAATGACACATAACACAATATTTCTCTGGAGAAAGCAATTGCTCAAAAACCCGACTATCTATATTGCATTGAGCAGAAATCCAAGAAGAAAATATATTGTTTGTTCTCACTAGAACAATTCCTGCACAAGTATAATCAACTCTATGTCTCACAAGCCCACTCTAGCCAACACCCAATTGTGATGCCTTCCAGGCCCCTATTTCGTTGCGCAATTCCTAGAAGAATTAGCCTCTATTTAATGAGGAAATCCTTCTTCCATACCTGCAAAATCCAAACTGAGGTCCTCAGCTGATTGCATGCACCATCTGTACAACTCGGAAAATTATACAACTGATAGGACATTTTCCCTGAACTCTAATATCAATTGGGTCTTCCTCTGAATTGACATGAATGAGTTTCTCTTGAGTGAATCTCTAGTTAGCTAGAGTAACACTGAGGATGCACTAGTGCACCAACTCACTACTAGACCTCTACTAGTTCCTCCAACAATTAGAACTAGTTTAATTGACTATAACTTAGTCAAGCTGAGTTATCTAATTACAACTCCAATAAAGTCAATATGGACCCCTAAAACTTAGGGATCACACTTACATGACTCCAGATAGACTTCCAACTCGAATTTCCTAAGCTAACTAAGTCAACTTAACTTAGTTAAATATTACAAGTTTTTATGAGAAAAGAATTACAATTTAATTCAAGGACAAATTAAATTGGAATTTCTAGGTGTTATTTGTAACATTTCTTGCTTCTATTTTCAACACTCCCTCTCAACAAGAAAGGAATTCAACTCTATCCTGATCCTAAACCTTTGGAATGTTCTGCATGCAACACTTCTCTCTAGTTTTTTTGCTACAACAACTCCTGAAACTGAAAAAGAATCCAACCTGAATCAGTATGATGCATATGTCATCAAATTATCTAGTTGCTACTAGCTTTGCCTTCATTGACTAAAAAATTTGTGCTTCTGCTGACTCTACCTTTTTGCACTATTTTCAACTCTTCTTTGCGCTCTTCAGTATCTAAATTCTCTAGCCTCTATTACTCTGATCTCTAACTACATCAACTGTCGATGATTCCTCCTGCTACTATATATTTTGGGATCCTGTAGCAAGGTACGATCCATGAGACAAAACCTCTCAATGGACCCTGCCCAATTTAAGCCCTCTTGGGACTATCACTTCACATTACCCAACCTCAAACCTGGAGGTATGGATACATGTTCTCCCTTGTCCCACTTGGTTTGAAATTCCCCCTACTAGAGGTCTCTGCTTGAGTGGTTGTCTCCACTCGGTCTCCTCTCTACTTCTCTAATTGTGGCTGCTCCACAACTTTCTGAGGCTGCTTCTTTTCTTCTTGAGTGGATCTCTCCACTCAATCTCTTTTCTTCTCTAATTGTGGCCGCTCCACAACTTTATGAGACTAATTTTGAGGCTACTCCATAAGCTGCATTTGAGGCTGCATGTTGAGAGGTAATTCATGCTCCCTCTCAACCACCAAGTCTCTAACCTTTGCCTTTCTCCTCAAGGCTTTGCATGCATCTTGTAACTTAAGTGCATATAGGTTATTGACTCACACACTAATCTGTTTCACTTGTCTCGCTGTCACAATTTTTTTGAAAAACGAGTTTATTTTAAATCAATGATGTCTCCCTCATCCAAACTCCGTTTCGAACGATTTGTTTTCTGAATTTGGGTATTTTTTCACAAGGAATCCAAATCTTCTATTTGTTTTTGAAAAAATCAATAAAATTTTTCATATCTTATCTGCAAATGCACCGCCCAAAAAAATCCTACTCCTCAATTTGCCAATATCAATGATCACAACTCCTTTTGTGTCACTAAACCTTGGCTCACTGATCTTCCCACTAGCAGCCTTCTAGCTCCATTAAGAAGTCTACACATACAGTCTTCTAGATCTTCCTTGATCTGGATCTCCATAATTCTTTGCTTCTATAATGTCTTAACCTTCGATACCATGTATATTTTTACTGTAGATTCAAAAACTTATGTGATATGCTAAAACATAAGACAATAATCTACTCTACTCTTCAGCGGAAACCAAAATTGATCGACGAAAATAATAATCAACAAGAGGAAGATAATCAATGACACAGCATAATATTTCTTTGGGGAAAGCAATTGCTCAAAACCCCGTCTATATATATTGCATTAATTAGAAATCCAAGAAGAAAATGCAATGATTGCTCTCACTAGAAAAATTTGTCCACAAGTATAATCAACTCATGCGTCACAAGCTCGCTCTAGCCAACACTTAGCCAATTTTGCTGCCTTCTAAGCTCCCATTTCCTTGCACAATTCCTAGATGAATTAGCCTCTATTTAATGAGGAAATCCTTCTTCCATAACTGTGGAATCCAAACTGAGGTCCTCAACTGATTGCATGCATCATTTGTACAACTCGGAAAATTATACAACTAATAGTACATTGTCCCTGAACTCTAATATCAACTAGGTCTTCCTCTGAATTGACATGCATGAGTTTCTCTTGAGTGAATCTCCAGTTAGCTGGAGTAGCACTAAGGATACACAAGTGCACCAACTCACTACTAGGCCTATACTAGTTCCTCCAACAGTTAGAACTAGTTTAACTGACTATAACTCAGTCAAACTAAGTTATCTAACTCCAATAAAATCATTATCGACCCCTAAAAATTAGGGATCACACTTACATGACTCCATATAGACTTCCAACTCAAATTTCCTAAGCTAACCAAGTCAACTTAACTTAATTAACTATTACAAGTTGTTGTGAGAACATATTTATAATTTATTTCAAGAACAAATTAAATTGGAATTTCTAGATGTTATTTTTAACATTTATTGTTGCTATTTTCAACAATAAAATTGATGCTCAATTACTTGTTTTGAGGAGATTATATTTAAATGAGATGGAAGAGAGAATTACAGAAAGTGATTTCGAACCTATTGTTGAATTTCACAAATCTAGGAAAGTTGAATATGAGATAGTGAAGCTTGCAGATCAATGTGATGAAATTCGTGAAAAGTTCAAGCATTGTTATTTATTTTCAAACTCTTTCAGCAGAATGGTGGGTGTTCAAAGATATACATAAGCCCCCAAAGTGTTTAAATTGAGGTCACAAGATGATTCAAATGTTTAATTTTTATTCAAATCATTCCTAGAGAAATTTCAAGCATCATTGCCTAATGCACTTGTAATCCTATTTGTTAACATTGAGTCTGATCCACTACTCAATCCTATAAAGATTGTAAATGGAATAGATTTAGATGTTGAAAAACATCAAGTTTTGGATAGTTGATGGTCAACACACCATTCAAGCATCAAAATAAGTTATAACAAATCAAACATATAGTGTATCTATGGAGGCAAATAAAAATATGAAAGACATAATGCTCGATTCTTGGATCCATTAGTTGAACCCAATGAGGTCATTCAAATTTGTTTTCAACTCAATTATACAAATAACGTGTTCTATAAAATTCCATTTGTTGATTGTATCCACTCTACAATATTTCTTAATTGCCAATGACAAATTAAAGAAAAGGAATATTGGATATTATAAGATAGCTAAAGACAAGGTATGAAATTTTAGTTATTTTTGCACCTATCAACTGATTATCATATCTCTCTTTATTTTAGATAAATGATGATTAAACATCATGAGTTATTTAAGTTGATAATATAACTAATTTTTTATCATGTTTACAATTAATTCGCATTAGTTTTATATTTTCTTATTTTATTTCATAATACAGTTCACATTTTCATATCGACATTGAATAGTTGAAATTTTATTTTTTATCATGTTAATGATGAAATGTTATGCTCCTTTGACTATCCAAGTTCAAATTTTGTGGATAAAAGAATTCTCTTATATCTTGATCAATCTACTTGGGATAAATGGTCCATTGTTTTCAGTTGTTATGAACTAGGCACATTGAAATGTTCTCCAAGCCAACTTGAATTAGAGAAGTACAAGACAAATAGTATACACAGTTTGACAACTACTTCTCTTCGCCCACTTCAAGGACTAACTATAGAAGAAATTTCTTCAGTAGCAGATAAGCTATTCGATGGAATTGTTTGGTTTTATATTCCACCTAATCATCCAACAAGTTCCATAAAATTGAAAGATTATTACAATTTTTTGAAAACCCCAAAAAAAATATTGGATGCGATGGTTGCATATTGTCAAATCCATGATGAAAAATTGAGTGATATGACTCTTACTACATCCAATATTCTTGAGCATTATCAAATATGCAATATTACATTTTCCAAATTCTGTAGAGTAGTGGTAGGGTCTACTTATGTAAAAGGAATAAGAAACACAAAAATAGAGTCCCTTTCTCAACAAGCGTACAAAATCCTCAACAAAATAATACATGGATAAAGAAGATTTCAAGAATTTGACAATGATTTTCAATCTGGTTGTCATTTTGGAGGGTCTGGTCTTTTGTCAACAATTTTGCAGTATTTTCCTTGTCAGTTGGAACCAACTTTATACAATGATCTTATTTTCTTGGATACATTAGCTTTGAAAGAAGAACCATTCTACAAGGGATACTATATTGATTTATTTATTTTTAATCGAAAAAATGAGTTGGTTGACTTTACTATGGTTCTCTTAGTGGAACTTTGGTCTGGTCATGAAGTACATGAGGCTTTGGAATTTTCCATAAAGAACTCCAAGTTCAATTATAAAATGATTAATGACATTTATGACTATGAGTCCCAAAATATGTATAGTTATGATATAGTTTTAACTATACATTTCTATACTTCACAATTGAAAAAATCTGAGGCTTCAAAACGATCTCACATTGAAGAAGACACAAATGATGAAAATAACAAAGATTATGATATCTGGATACATTTATTGGAAAACCACTAATAATGTAGCAAAGGAAATGTGATTATGCTTTATACAGGGACAAATTTAATAAAGGCTTCTTTTACATATGGAAAAAGAATTTCATGCATTGTCCAAATAGAGTCACAAATGACATTGATGTTGAATAATTACAAATCTTTCAAACCATCAAACCCAAGAACCATTAAATTCCTCAAAAATTCAGGTATTGTACTTACTTTGTTGTTCCAATTATGATTCTTTAGATATTATGTTTCATAGAATTACTAATAGTCAAAATGTCTACTAAAATGAATAATGATGGAGATTCTAAAACATAGAATGTTGAAAATGGGGACAAAATAAATGATCAAAACAATGACCCCGAAATGATGGAGATGAAAATGAGCGTTAATCGTTGTAACTCTCTCTCTCTCACACACATTATTATTTTCATTGTCATGTTTCATAGTATTTCATATATGATTATTTATAGTTAAAAATAAAGAGAATAACTACAATGATTTGTGGAATGTCCTACAAAACTATAATCAATATCAAAATATTATATTCAAAATTTAACAAGGTTCGTCATTTATATATTTAGTTATGAAATTTATTCACTATAATCAGGTACAGATGAGGACAATGATGTTGGCCAAATGAAAGTGAAACAAAAGATATAATATCAAGTACTTATAACTTCTCAACTAGATATCCTTATTGTTTAATGTTTTTAATTCATTTTTACAAATCCAAAACATTTTATATGTATATTGTAGTGACAAATGAGGACAAATTCAATTTTGAGGTGTGAGATTATAATTATGAAGAGGATGTCGTATCAAGTACTTATAACTTGTCTTATCATTTCACTTGTTACTTTTTAGATTTTATTGCTTTTAACAATCACAAAATTTTATATGTTTATTATAGGAACAAATAAAAGAACAAAACTAACAACTAGAACAATTTTAAAGTGCAAGTTTGTGTGTGAGTGTGTATGTTTTTAATTGTTGCATTACTAATGTTTTTATTTCATTATCAATATTGTATTGAATACCTATTATATTAATGAATTTGGTCGTAAGAAGTATTATTGGCATTTGAATGAAGAGTGGGCATATTTTCTCCAAGTGCATGCTCAACATATTATAGATCAGCAACTGAAAGAAACAAGAACAAACACACCACATGACACCATTATTTTTGGACCAATGTCCCCGGAAAAACCCAATGCGAGAAAATTGGTGCAGCTATCTAAGGGTTTTCTTATTAAGCAATATTAGAGTACAATCTGGGTGTTGAAACTGACCTACCCAATAGAGAATTTCCTTAGCAGCTATACCTCATAGTTTAAGAGAAATCTCCTGGATGAAACCCCAGAAAATCCTTTTGGCAGTTCCTTAGCACAAAACTGCTTTGCAACCCTAGCGTTTACCCAATCTGGAATGCGTCAGCCCCTCTCTATCTCATGTTGGCCCTGCGTCAGCCTTTCTTGTCCTGCTTCAGCTCCAGGAGACCCTACATCAACTTTGGGAGCCTCTGTATCGGCTATGTTGGCCCCTCTGGTGCTCTGCGCAGCACTTGGCTGCCTCTACGTGAACCCTTGCTGGCTCTACGTCACCCTCCTTAGTTGTTGCGCTGCTCTCCAGGCACAATCTTTGCCTTCTCTGTTTCTCTGTACTCAATGCCCCTCAGCTACTCTCCCAATCATTGATTCTATCTCTCTTAGCAAACCCCGCTCTAGAGAATAGAATGATTGATCATCTGATGTGTCTTCCAAGTGACCCTCAAGCCTCCTCTTATACTTTTTCTGTTGACATCTCAACGGCCGAGATTAAGTCCTAATCAACGGCTAAGATTAGATCTGGCTTGATCCATGTCTTTTGGACCACTCTAACACAGATTCATATTAATCCACATTAATATTTTATTTTCCCTAAGTTTAAACTTAAGGACTCCATTAAAAATATTAATTATTTTAATATCTCTTGATCTATTTAGAATCTGCCCAAACCCTTTTTGGGTATTGGAGATCTCATGTGCCCTAACCTCTCCACCAAATTTCGTGGCTAGAGCACATCCGATGCTACCCCAAATCAACACTCTACGTGAGGCTCCCTTTGCATTCCTTAGCCTCTGCATTGCCTCTTCCTGGCTCACCCTTGATGACGCAAGCACTGCGTCACCCTTCCCTTGTTGTTGTTCTACTAGAAACAACTTTTGTCACCTCGGGATAGTTGTTTTCTTCTGCTATTGCTCTGCTCGGCTGATGTCCTCAGTCCTCCTATGATCTGTAATCACGCTCCGATACCATGTTGAAGTTTCTAAGTCTACCAGTTAGAAACCCTCCATGCACTTTATCTAATTTATTCCTATCTACTTGTTCTGTTACTTAACAAGTTATTTACACTGTAAATATTGAAAATAAACACTAGTGCATGCTCAACGTATTACAGATTAACAACTGAAAGAAACAGAAACAATCACACCAAATGACACAGTTAGTTTTGGACCAATGTCCCCAGAAAAACCCAATGTGAGAAAACCAGTGCAACTATTCGAGGGTTTTCTTATTAAGCAATGTCATAGTACAATCTGGGTGCCAAATCCGGCTTGCCCAATAGATAATTTCCTTGGTAGTAATACCTCTCAATTTGAGACAAATATCATGTTTGAAACCCCAAAAACACCTTTCGGCAGCTCCTCAGCTCCAATTTGCCCCAGAAACCCCAGCATCTGCCTTTCTGGACTGCGTCAGCCTCTCTCTGCCCAGCCCTGGCCCTGCATCACCCTGAATGGGTCTACGTCAACCTCAGGAGGCCCTACATCAGCCTTCTGGCCCTCTACGTCAGCCATGTCGGTTTCTCTGAAGCACTGTGCAGCTCCCCGCTACCTCTATGTGGCACTGTGTGAGCCCCGACTGCTACTACATCACTCTCCCTGGCTATTGCACTGTTCTCCCGGCACTATCTCTGCCTCTCTGTCTCTCTGTACTCAATGTCCCTCAACTGTAACTCCAATCATTGATTCTATCTCTCTTAGCAATCCTCGCTCTAGAGAATAGAATGACTGATCACTTTGGTGTATTCTCCAAGTGACCATCAAGCCTCCTCTTATACTTTTCTCGTTGACATATCAACGACCGAGATTAAGTCCCTAATCAATGGCTAAGATTAGATCTAGTTTGATCCATGTCTTTTGGACCATTCTAACATAGTTTCATATTAATCCACATTAATATTTTAATTTCCCTAAGTTTAGACTTAGGGACTCCATTAAAAATATTAATTATTTTAAAATCTCTTGAAATATTTAAAATCTACCCACACCCTTTCTGGGTATTGGGGATCTCATGTGCCCCAGCCTCTCCACCAAATTTCGTGGCTAAAGCACATCCGATGCTACCACAAATCAACACTACTCGAGCAGATTCGGCTCATGTCTAGTCCGAAACCGAGAAGGCAAACAACTTCATTGAGCACATCCAACATATCCGCCAACAAGTACATGACATTCTGGAGAAATCAAATGCTAAGTAAAACCAGCTACATGATCAACATCGGGTGTCACACAAGTTTCAGGTGGGTGACAAAGTCTGGTTGCATTTGCAAAAGGAACGCTTTACCAGAGCCTATCGAAAACTCAGACCACTCTAATATGGTCCTTACCCATTACCAAGGTTGTGGGAGACAATGCATTTGAGCTCAGCATTCCCCCATTCCTTGGCCTACCCCCAATGTTCAATGTGGACTGCCTTCGACCATACTTCCGACCATTTCTAGACACATCAAACATTGCAGAACAAGTCACACCTACAAAGTTAAATCCAGATTGCATGGAATAGGCCACAACTGATCAGATCATGGACACATAGAGCAAGAACACCTGACAGCAAAGGATCCAACTATATCGAGTTGTCAAAGCAAGCCATCTCCTTCACCAGGGCAAGTGGCTCACCAGGGACCAAGTTCAGCAGAAGTTTCCTCATCTCATGGACGAACTCAACGCAATGGGGACCATTGCTTCCTAAGGGGGGAGGAATGATCCAGGTGGATATTGGTGGCCACCTGCCTATTCCACTTGGACCTCCACCATTGTTTCTTTCAGTTTTTCAGTTTCCTTATTGTAGCACAATTTAGTATTTTTGGCAATTTTTCGGGTCCTGAACTTCCAGAGCTGTTTTGAGGCCCTAAACGACTTTTTTTGGAAAAACTAAGAACAACATGGGTCATTGGAGTGATTTTTCTTACTTAAAAGTTGTAGTTCTCGGATATATCTTTCTAACGAGGTATTGTGCACGTCAAACGGAGATCGTATGCCAAAGTTACAACCCCGGGAAGTTGATGTACCAATTTACCCAAAATGGGGCCCATAGTTTGGCACATCATCTCCTAGGGTCAGGTTTTTGGATGTTTAGGGTTTTCCATTGTTTCTCAACAATAAATAGGCCTTTGAACCTCATCGTAAGACAATTCAAAGGCATGTAGCCGCCACATCTCGTCTTAGAGATAAGCTACCATCCCCCGAGTAGTTTATTTCCATTTCTGTTTGTAAGCATATTTTAGTGTTTTACATCAACGAAATGAAGTATTATTTAGCATCTCGGTATTTATGGTCATATCTATAATTTGTTGCATTCTGATTTAAATCTGGATCACTTGACATCCATCTAATGTAGATTCCATCCTTGCAAAGTAGCAAGGGCTACGATCGAGCGGATGGTGGTGTATTTTGATTTGGGGTAGCATCGGATGTGCTCTAGCCACAAAATTTTCTGGGGAGGTTGGGGCACATGAGATCTCCAATACCCAAAAAGGGTTTGGGCAAATTCTAAACAATTCATGAAACATTAAAGTAATTAATATTTTTAATGGAGTCCCTAAGTCTAAACTTAGGGAAAATAAAATATTAATGTGTATTAATATGAAACTATGTTAGAATGATCCAAAAGACATAGATCAAGCCAAATCTAATCTTAGCATTCATTAGGGACTTAATCTCAGTTATTGATTTGTCAACTAGAAAAGTATAAGAGGAGGCTTCAAGGTCACTTGGATAACATACTGAGGGAAACCAGTCAGTTCAATTTCTCAAGCGGGGTTAGCTGAGAAATTGAACCAATGGTCGGGAGAGCAGTCAGGAGGTAGCAAGTACGGAACATAGAGATGGGAGATCAGTGTAGAGGCAGAAGAGGCAAATGCAGAGCCAAAGGAAGCCACGCAGATGCAGCAGAGGTTGTGCAGAGCTAGCAAGGCCTACGTCATCCACAAAGAGGCTGCAGGAGAGATGTAGAAGGCCAAAGAGGTTACGCAGAGCCTCAATAGGCTGACGCAGAGGGTGTCAAGTTGACGCAGAGGTAAGTAGGGCCTACGTTGGGTTCAAAAGAAGTGCTGAAAAAATTGTCTATCTGTTGGTAAGCTAGTTTGGCACCCTGTTGTATTATAAAATTGTTGAATAATAAAATCGTCCCTTGCTGCAGCAGTTTTCCCACATTGGGTTTTTCCGGGGACAATAGTTCAAAATAACTGTGTCAATGTGTTGATTCTTGTGCATATTTTTGTTTCTCAATTACGGTGTGATATCTGCAGCGATATTTATTTTAATGTTTGTTGAAGTAATTTCATGAATAACTTATGGTGAAATAAGTAGGAAAGGTAAATCAATTGCTGCAGTGACAGAATTTTCACATGGTATCAAAGCAAGTAATCAGAAATAGAAAGGAAAAATCAGTTATGGGTCAAGACAATGATGCAGAGGCATCCACCTCAGGGGACTCACGCAGATTTTCAAAAGATTGCACAAGAGAAAGAGATTTCGATTTCTCTATGTTGGCTTCCGGGTTGGAAGAAGAAGTGGCGTGCATGACTAGTGTTGCATCATTAGAAGTATGGTATATAGACAGTGGAGCCTCGTGACATATGACAGGAATTAGGGAGTGTTTCTCAAAATATTGAGAAGAGAAGATGAACTTTCAGATCACCATGGGGAACAAGGCAAAGTGTACTCTAGTAAGAAAGGGTACCATAGTTTTTCAGACATAATCGGGAGAGAGGTTCCGTGCCACAAATGTGCTACATGTTCTAGGATTGGGATGAACTTACTTTCTGTGTCATAACTACAAGGCAAGGGCTATGACATCTACTTCATCAAGGAAAAGGTATAAGCCAAACATCCGAGCTGGAAAAAGAAAATGTAGATCGGGATCAAAAGTAATCGATTGTATAGATTACAACTAGAATCTCTAATGGCACCAATAGGCAGTCATGGGGACAAGGACTTGAACGAACTATGGCATAGAAGGATGGGTCACTTGCACCATGGAGCTCTGAGAATTCTCAGGAGCACTATAATAGGAGTTCCGGATCTGAATACGAAACAAGATGATGTATGCAGGTGATGCGCTCTAGGAAAGCATGCAAAGGCGGCATTTCCTAGTAGCAAACACAAGGCCAAGAGTGTACTAGGATTGATACACTTAGATATCTGCGGAACTATGTCTGTCAAAGCTCTCAGCGGTGCCAAGTATTTCCTTACCTTCATTGATGACCACTCGAGGAAAACTTGGATTTATTTTCTGAAAACCAAGGATGAGGTTTTCTATCAATTCAAGGAGTTCCAGGCTCTAGTGGAGAATCTGAATGGTAAGAAAATAAAAGTATTGTGCTCAGATAATGGTGGAGAGTATGTCGATAAGAACTTCACTGATTATTGCACTAAGGAGGGCATGAGAAGAGAGTGGACAGCTCCCTATAATCAGGAGCAGAATGGGGTGGTAGAAAGGAAAAACAGGACTATTATATAAGTAGCTAGGGCCACGTTGTATGATCAGGATATGCCAAAATTCCTATGGGTGGAAGCATGCAACACAATTGTCTACGTTCAGAATAGGACTCCTCATCGGGCATTGGGAAAGATTACTCCAAAGAAATTCTTCACTTGGAAGACGGCTGAAGTCAGTCATTTCAGGCTATTTGGGAGTTTAGCATATTGCTGCATACTCGAAGAAAAGAGGAAGAAGCTAGATCAGACTGCAGAAAAGGGGTATCTTGTGGGATATAGTGAGAACGCTAAGGCATACAAAATCTATCTTCTAGGGAGCAAGAAGGTAGTAGTATGACGAGATGTAAAGTTCATGGAGGACAGAGCTTTCAGAAGATCTCGAGAAATGCCTTCTGAGGAGCAGTCGAAAGAGAATTTGTTGGTCATGCCTCTTCAACCAACGGAAGTGAATAATTCTTCCTCAGGTCAGGAAGATTCTCAGGATGAGGAGGAGGAGCAAACAGAAGCACCTGTTGGCAGAGGAATAACTAGCAGATAACTTCGTCAGATTCTGCGTGATGTAGAAAACTTCATCGGTGAGCCAAGGAATAGTAAAAGGGAGAGAAAATAGCCAGACAGATATCATACGTTAGTAGCTCAGGATGGGGAGCCTGCTAGTTTCAAGGAGGCAGCTCAGCATTAGGTCTGGCTAGATGCGATGGTGGAGGAGTATAACTCCATAATAGTGAACGATTTCTAGGAGGTGGTGTCGAGGCCTCAAGATAGATCTGTGGTAGGTTCAAGATGGATCTACAAGATCAAATATGTTGTGGATGGCAGTGTTGAGAAATACAAGGCCAGGTGTGTGACTAAGGGGTATGCTCAAAAGGAAGGAATTGACTATGAGGAAACCTTTGCCCCAGTAGCCAGGTATACATCTATTAGGACTGTGATATCTCTTGCAGCTCAGATGGGATGGGAGATCCATCAGATGGATGTGAAAACGACATTTCTGAATGGGGTAATAGAAGAAGAGTTATACATTAAACAACTAGAGGGCTTTGAAACTCATGAGAAGAAGTCTCATGTATGCAGACTGAAGAAAGCTTTGTATGGACTGAAGCAGGCACCAAGAGCATGGTATGGTCGAATAGATGGATACTTGCAGAAGATGGGGTTTGTCAAGAGTGACACGTATCTGAATCTCTACTATCTGGTCGTAGAGAATGAGCCACTTATCTTAGTATTATATGTGGATGATCTCTTTCTGACAGGATCATCCAGACTCATTGAGGACTGCAAGAAGAATCTAGCCACAAAGTTCGATATGAAGGATCTAGGACGAATGCACTAATTCCTAGGGTTGGAAGTTTGGCAGCAGAAAGGAGAAATCTTCGTTGGGCAAGGGAGGTATGCTACAGAGATCCTCAAAAGGTTTAGGATGGGAGACTGTAGACCTATGGCTACACCAATGATCACCAACTAGAAGAAGATTGATGCATCAGAAGACAAGGATGTCGATCCCACCCTATTGATATCCGGTGTCACTTTGTCAGAGACTGCGTCCAACAAGGAGCTGTACAGTTGAGCTACACTCCTACAGGAGAACAAGTGGCAGATATCCTCACCAAGGCCCTTGGAAAGTCAAAATTTGACTACTTCAGGGAAAAGATGGGGATGGTAAAGAAACCCTTTCAAAAGTAGTGTGTTAGCAGCATGAATGAAGAGGGAGTTGCAGTGTTGGGAGAAAGGACTAGAAACAACACAAATGCAGAGGGAGTTGAAGTGCGGATGTAATGTTGGGAGAAAGGACCAGCAGCAACACGGATGCAAAGGGAGTTGTCATACAGATGTAGATGTAGCAGTGGAAATAGCAAAGTCATGGGTAGCAGTACAGGATGCAGCAGTGCAAAGGATGTTGGGCATGGGAGCTTAACATCAGCACAAGGACCAATGCCAGATGATCAGAGTGATACTCAGTGAGGAGTATTACTAGAGCACAGTCCTCGCCAAGAGGGAGTGTTGATTTGGGGTAGCATCGAATGCGCTCTAGCCACAAAATTTGGTGGAGAGGTTGGGGCACATGAGATCTCCAATACCTAAAAAGGATTTGGGAAGATTCGAAACAGTTTAGGAGATATTAAAATAATTAATATTTTTAATGGAGTCCCTAAGTCTAAACTTAGGGAAAATAAAATATTAATGCGTATTAATATGAAACTGTGTTAGAATGGTCCAAAAGACATGGATCAAGCCAGATCTAATCTTAGTCGTTGATTAGGGACTTAATCTCGGTCGTTGATTTGTCAACTAGAAAAGTATAAGAGGAGGCTTGAGGGCCACTTGGAGAACATACTTAGGGAGACCAGTCAGTTCAATTTGTAGAGCGGGGTTAGCTGAGAAATTGAACCAGTGGTCTGGAGAGTAGTCAAGAGGCAGCAAGTATGGAACATAGAGACAGGAGATCAGCGCAGAGGCAGAAGAGGCAGACGGAGGGCCAGAGGAAGCCACGCAGATGCAGCAGAGACTGTGCAGAGCCAGCAAGGTCTGCGTCATCCACGCAGAGGCTATAGGAGAGACACAGAAGGCCAGAGAGGTTGCGCAAAGCCTCAATAGGCTGACGCAGAGGGTTTCAGTCTGACGCAGAGGTTAGTAGGGCCTACGCTGGGTTCAAAAGAAGTGCTGAAAAATTTGTTTATCTGTTGGTAAGCCAGTTTGGCACCCTGTTGTACGAGAAAATTGTTGAATAATAAAATCCTCCCTTGCTCCACCGGTTTTCCCACATTGGGTTTTTCCGGGGACATTAGTCCAAAATAAATGTGTCAATGTGTTGATTCTTGTGCATATGTTTGTTTCTATATTACGGTGTGATATCTGCAACAGTATTTATTTTAATGTTTGTTGAAGTAATTTCATGAATAACTTATGGTGAAATAAGTAGGAAAAGTAAATCAGTTGTTGCAGTGATAGAATTTTCATAGTGTATTGGGCAACAGGTGCAAATATCTCATCATAATACACACCTTCCTTTTGAGAGAAGCCTCAAGCAACAAAGCGAGCCTTGTACTTTTTTGCACCCCCATCAACTCCATGCTTGATTTTGTAAAGCCATTTAGAGGTGATAGCCGATTTGTCCTGGGGCCTAGGGACCACAACCCATACATCATTCTTCATAACAGACTCATATACTTCATTCATGGAATCCTTCCATACTTGATGCTTCATGACTTCTTTAAATGATGTAGGCTCATTTTGAATGATAGTGCTCATAATGGTCAAGTATCCTTGATACCTGGTTAGCTTCTTGCTTTCACGAAAAGTCCCCCTTGGTGCAATATGTCTCTCGGCATCTTTGAGAGTCTCCCTAAGCCATGAGGGCCTCTTCTTAGAGGAGGAGGGCTCTTGAGGAGGGGGATCAATAAGATCCATAAGTTCATCTACATCCGGCATAGTTTCATCTTGTTTTTCATCCTGCTTTCCGGCGTCAGCTTCTTTATCCTTCCATGGTATAGGAAGGTTGTCAACCTTGCTAAGAGCCATATCCTCATCAAAAATGACACCATGACTTATCTCAACTTCCCTTTGACCAGCCAAATAAATTCTATAGCCCTTCCAATTTTCGCTATAGCCCACAAAGATTCCTTTCTTTCTAGATGAACCCAATTTGCTTCTTTTCTCTTTCGGCACATGAAAGTACAAGAGACTTCCAAAAATTCTAAAATGAGAGACATCAGGTTTCTTACCAGTGAACATTTCTTCAGGAGTCTTGGAGTCCAATGCTTGATGAGGGCATCAGTTTTGAACATAGGCGGCGGTATTCATAGCTTTGGTCCATAGAAACCCTGCAAGCCTTTGATCATGAACCATGGCACGAACAATTTCCACAAGAGTACGATTTTGCCTTTCAGCCACACCATTCTGCTCAGGAGTGTGTGTTAAAATTGGCAACTAGGGCTAAACTCCATGTGGGTCTTCTTATTTATGGCAGTTGATATTTTCATGGGTTCCTCTTATCGAGAGGTGTAGGATTGATCCAAAGATCTTTTGATTCTGTCATGTATTCATGGATATGTGAATTTATTTGTATTACTTGACAAATTGTCAAGGTTGGCCAGCAACCAAATTAACCCCAACTTAACCCAACATTGCACTATAAATAAAGGTGGCTTTCTAGTCATTTGTGACACTCACCTCCTATGATCTCTCTCTTCATTTTTTTGGGTTTTGGTGAAATAGTGATCTAGAGGGAATTCCCTATACGCTGCCATGAAGGAGACCTCTACACTGCCCTAATGAAGATCAAGCTTCAACCATGAAGGACACATCTACGCTGCCCTAATGAGATCTAGAAACAGTCCTAAAAGAGGAGCGTTAGAGGGATTTCCCTAGTCTTATATGCTGCCCTAAATTACAGTCATGAAGGAAAAGTTCTAGACACAAATTGAAGGAGAACTAGCCACAGTAAAATGATTCCCTAATTCAATGTCCTAGAAGGCTCCCATACACAGTCCTAAAGGAGAGTAAGACACAGTCATCTAAAGGTCACGCATCTGCTATAAAGAGGAGACTTAGCCGCAGTTAAGGAGATCCCTAGCAACAGTTAAGGAATAGGTCTAGTTGTAATCAAAGGAGGCCTAAATCCGCAGCCTAAAAGGGAACTCTAATATGTTGTCATGTGATGCCCTTATACGCAGTTATGGAGAGGCCTTATCCGCAACAAAGGGAGGGCTAATCAGTAGTGAAACATAAGCCCTATACGTTGTAATAAGGATGCCCTAATCCGCTGGTAAAAAGGAGACCTGATCCACTATTCAAAGAGCCTCCTATCCACAACTAGACGTCGTCCAAACAGAGAGTACTAATCATTGTCCAAGCAAGGAGTCCTAGCTGCAATTCTGTTGTGCCCTAGCCGCAGTGGAAGGAACCCTAATACAACGTGAAAGAGGAATGTGTTAAGGGACTGCTTGAGCATCCCTTTTGTAACTGTGTAAGGGTGGCTTCTTCTTGTAAGAAGGCCAAGTTAAAAGGAGCAGTGGAACAAATCTGTTGGGGTATCATTGGAAGATCAAAGAATAATTTTTATGTTGCTACAGGAAACTTGTGTTAGGTTGCAGGCCATACCACCACAGTCAAGTATTTCATATGGGTATCTTGTTAATTTTAGGTATGTTCTATGCTTAGAGCAATTTATTTCAATTTTCACATTTAGCTCAATATCTTTTCTAGATTAGCAATCACATCAACATTAAAGTAAATTGCAAATATAACATAAACATAGATCATAGAAGACAAGCCAAGACAAGAGGACACAAGATGTGGCGCTAGCCAAGGACAAACCCCAATGTGGGGAAACCCTTGATCAATTCTTCTTATATGTTCTTCAATAGTTCAGCGGAGAGAGAGAGAGATAGTACATTTACAACAGAAGTTAACACTTTGAATTATCTAAATAAGAGCATAGATCATCTCTAAGTAGATGATACATGAGGTAGATGAACTCAGTTGAAGACATGTTGCTTCAACTGATTCTCCTAGGTGACTCCATCACCTTGCAGCACTTGTCATTGTGTTGCTCCTCATCATCATGTTGCACCTCATTGTGTTGCACCATGCTACACCCATCATTACTATGCTGCATCTCATCATGCTTCACCAATCATGATTTTACCCATCATTGTACTGCATCATGTACCATTGTTGTCCCAATGTGCTTGCTGCACCATGCTTGCCATGATGTCCCAATGTGCTTGAATCATCATGCTTGTCATGTTGTTCCACTGTACCATGCCATTGTTGTTGTCATGTGGCATTACTATGCCTTGTGACATTGTTGCACATGTTGTCACACTCCTAGCACTGTTGTCCCACTATTAGTCATTGTTGTACCATGTTGTTGTCCCAATGTGTTTGCAGCACCATTTACTTGCTACACCAAGTACCATTGTTGCTATCATGCTGCCCATATATCTTGTTGCACTATCACTGTGTCTATTAATATGCATTCAAACTTCATGGGTCACCTTGCTATCACATATTATCATGGACTGTATTGGTTCATAGTTTAGGATCTTTGTTTGCTATGTAGAATGGAAGATGGGACAACCTTCATCATAGGCCATCAAGACAGATCTAACATCCCTCATACATAGGCAGCAACATCCATGCTTGTCCAACCTTGTTTGATGTTGATTCTTAGTGACAGACTAGTTAGGGCACATACCTATGGCCTTAATCTTCTCCAAGTTGCCCCAAACAAACCTTGGAAGACTGCGACTTGCTGAAGGTGAACTCCTCCCTTACTAGGTTGCTACCTTAGGGCATATGACAGCAAAACAACCCACGCTATTTCTTTGTTGTGGTGGTAGGGCCTACGGCCTACCACGTAGCCTTGTTGTAGCATACGGCCTCCTCCAAATGTGCCCAAACAGCCAGCGTTTTACTCCTCTTCTACTTGTCCTGTTTGTGGTTAGGGCTTGTATTTGGCCTCCTCCTTAACTAAATCCAGGGCATAGCTTGTGGCAGTTTTTGGACTACGGCTAGGGCTTGTGCAAACCTTCTCTAGACAACTTATAGGTTTTCCTTAGACAACCTATAGCCTTAAGGCTTCTCCTAGTAGCGTAGAAAAACCCTCCTTATAGCACTCGATCACTTGGAGCTGACCTCCAACGTCCTTCAAACCCTCGCTGGCTTGTCTTCCTTGCTGCAGTTAGGGCAACCTCCTTTCCTCCAACATCTAGGGCTTCCTCTCCTAGATTTCTCTTCCACTAAAACCCAAAGTGAGTGGAGAGAAATGTGTGTGAAATGACTCTCAATTCATCTCCTTTTATACTAAAACGTTGAGCACATGTGGGCGTTATTTGATTGTTGGCCGAACTTAACGAATTGTCTTATAACACAAATAAATTCATAACTTCATGAATACTTATCGGAATTGGATGATCTTTAGATCAATCCTACACCTCTTGATGAGAGGGATCCAAGAAAAATATCAGTTGCCATAAATAAGATGACCCACATGGAGTTTTGCCCTAGTTTCCAATTTTAACACTCCCTCTCAACTAGAGAGAACTTCATCCACTAATCCATCTGCCAGACTGTACTATCTCTGCCAGCAATGCCCTACACTGCTCTGCTGAACCATGAAGAAAAAGAATTGATCGAGAATGTCTCATACCATTCTCTACTGACCAGAAGTCAGTTCCATATGAAGAGAGTGTGTCATACCACTCTTACTGATCCCATATCAGTTCCAAAAGAGAGTGAGTTATGCCACTGTTACTGACCCGAAGTCAGTTTCATTGATTCCAGATCAATATCAAAAGAGAGTGTCTCAAACCACTCATACGGATCCCAGATCAATGGAAGTCATCCTAGCATAGAGAGTATGATAGATAAAACGATGTGTCCATCAATAGTACTACTATGGTCCCTAACCCCATTTCCCTACTCATTGGCTAGATGAGAGGTACTTCCCATGAGTCCCAGACTGCATGGGTAGGATGCCTCGATAGGAGAACCACTCATCTTATCCATAAGTCACCACGAGGTATCACAGGGGAAGGCTGGACCATTCACCCTGTACACAGCGCACCATTAGGGGAGGGTGAGTCGCCCTATGGTCGCTTGTTTCTCCAAGAAGTACCTGAAGCCCCCCAGAGCTCCCAGAGCTCAATGCATGCATCATGCAAGACCCTCATAAGAGGGTCTCTCAATGACTCCAAGTTGTTCTCGGCAAGTCACAAATTTGACCTTTCCTCGAGGCTTTGACAGAATGCATGTGACTTTCACATCAATCCTAATGCGATTGAGCCTTCTTGCTCAACAATGTACCATATCCCAAATAAGGTAGTATCTGATGTCTATATGCTGGAGCAATCATAGAATACGAGATTCCTCAATAATCAAATCCCCCTCTGGTTGACACAAAAGATCATGGTGGTGTCCATCATGTGTCAAATATCTCACTGAAGAGCTTCCGCAACCTGGCAGCTTTACACGAGGTCATACTCGTAGCTATGTATTCGGTCTCAATGGTGCTTATAGCAACCGACTTCTGCTTCCTGCTCATCCAGCATATCAAAGCAGGACCCAAAGAGAATCAACACTCATAAGTGCTCTTGCGATCCTCCACATTGTCTGCCCAGTCAACATTCAAATAATCATGCAGCTTCACATTTCCAGCAGTGTATCTCAATCCATGAGAGATTGTGCCCCGAAGATATCTCAGTACATTCTTGGCACCAATCTAGTGAGGCTCAACCAAATATGAGCCCAACATGCTAACTGCAAAACATATATCCAAACAGAAGTTCACCAAGAACATCAATGTGAAGGAGTTTATGAAACTCAGAGGCATTTCCCAAATCTGGTCCAGCATCACTATCACATAACTTCTAAAAGTTAAGCTCCATCGAGGTAGTCACAGGCTTGCAGTTTACCATTCCAAATTTGGAATCCAACTCCCTCCTACTTTTGTAAATGAGAGGGTCTGCACCTGTCAAAAAGAGGTCATCCTCATAAGGTGCTAGTATGATAGGTCTATCATCCACAACGTTCAAGCAATGGTTTGGATCGACTTCACTCCTAGTGAATCTCAACTTCATCAGACAGCTATCAATCCTCTCATACTAAGCCTGGGGTGTTTTGCCTCAAGCCATAGAGGGCTTTCTTCCACCTGCATAGATGAGATTCCTGATCATGAATCTCAAACCCCTCGAGTTGTTCCAAACCAGTGGACTTGCTACATGAGGGGAATGGTCCCCTTATAATATTTTCCTCTGGTACATCTCAGACATGTACCTTCATGCTCTTCTTGAATTCAGGCATCCCTGTCACCATCTGACTCACATCAGGTAGGGCCCCATAATAAGTAGACCTCTGGTGCTATAGATGAGATGTGACAACTGACATGGTCCCCAATGGACCATCCTACAACTTGATACAAATTGCCAACCCTGAACCCATGAGTAAAAGCATCTTTGAAAATTCTATTTTCAAACATGTACCTTTCCATCAATGAATGTGACCCTGAAACCTTTTACTTCCATTGCCGAAATAGACACCAAGTTCTTGCGATCAGGTACATAAAGAGCTTCTTTTAAATGAATCGAGTTACCCTCATTCAATTAAAAGGTAACATTCCCTACACCCTTTCCGAAATAGGTGGCATTGACTCCAAGTATAATCCCACGAGTGTTTCCATCTCTACCAAATTAGAGAGAGCGCCCTTCTAACGATGAAGTGCCTTGAAACACTACAATCAGTAAGCCAGATTCCCAAAGAGTTTGGAGGAGAGGGCCAATATAAGATAATGCTTCTTTATCTTATCAGAAACAACATTTGATTCTTCATACCTGAGGTTCCTTGCTTTCTTTGAAGAGTCGGCTATTTCCTTGATGACTTGCATTACCTGTCATTCCTTCGATCATTGAAGATGTCCCTGGAATGATTTTTTTCTTCATCAAGTGATGTGTCCCTACCATTCATACACTCCTTCGCATAATGGCCAAACTTATTACAAACAAGGGATCTGCCTTTCCTTCCACCCTTATATCCGTACTTCCCATTGAATTGATCTTTACGTAGGCCATCAAAACATTTTTCTGCACCATTCTGATAATGTTCTCTACTTTGACTTCACCCTTGGTGAATTTGAAGAGGGATGAGGAATCCACTGATCCTATTGTCCGTTCCCAACTGTCTTTGATGATTGCTCTTTCACTCTTGCTTGGGCTTTGTCTTCACCTTAGCTCCGATAGCATGTTAAGTTTAGGTATGTTCTATGCTTAGAGCAATTTATTTCAATTTTCACAGTTAGCTAAATATATTTTCTAGATTAGCAATCACATCAGCATTAAAGTAAATTGAAAATAGAACATAAACTAGATCACAGAAGACAAGCCAAGACAAGAGGACACAAGATGTGGCGCTAGTCAGGGACAAAACCCAACGTGGGGAAACCCTTGATCAATTCTTCTTATATGTTCTTCAATAGTTCAATAGAGAGAGAGAGATAGTACATTTACAATAAAATTCAACACTTTGACTTCTCTAAATAAGAGCATAGATCATCTCTAAGTAGATGATACATGAGATAGCTAAACTCAGTTGAAGAGATGATGCTTCAACTGATTCTCCTAGGTGACTCCATCACCATGCGGCACCTATCATTGTGCTGCTCCTCATCATCATGTTGCACCTCACTGTTCTGCACCATGTTGCACCCATCATTACTATGTTGCATCTCATCATGCTTTACCAATCATCACTGTACCCATCATTGTACTGCATCATGTACCATTGGTGTCCCAATGTGCTTGCTGCACCATGCTTTCCACCATGTGCTTGTTGCACCATGCTTGCCATGTTGTCCCAATGTGCTTGCAACATCATGCTTGTCATGTTGTCCCGCTATACCATGCCATCGCTGCTGTCATGTGGCATTGTTATGCCTTGTGACATTATTGCACCATGTTGTCACACTACTAGCACGGTTGTCCCACTGTTAGTCATTGTTGTACCATGATGCTATCCTAATGTGTTTGCAGCACCATGTACTTGCTACACCAAGTACCATTGCTGATATCATGTTGCCCATGCATCTTGCTGCACTATCACTATGTCTATTAGTATGCATTCAAACTTCATGGGTCACCTTGCTGTCACATCTTATCATGGATTGTATTGGTTCATAGTTTAAGATCTATGTTTGCTATGTAGGATGGAAGACGAGATAGCCTTCATCATAGGCCATCAAGATAGATCATACATCCCTCATACATAGGCAATAACATTCATGCTTGTCCAACCTTGTTTGTTGTTGACTGTTAGTGATAGACTAGTTAGGGCACATACCTATGGCCTTAATCTTCTCAAAGCTGCCCCAAACAAACCTTGGAAGATTGTGGCTTGCTGAAGGTGAACTCCTCCCTTACTAGATTGCTGCCTTAGGGCATATGACAGCAAAACAACCCACACTATTTCTTTGTTGTGGTGGTATGGCCTGCGGCCTACCACACAGCCTTGTTGTAGCATACAGCCTCCTCCAAATGTGCCCAAACAGCCAGTGTTTTACTCCTCTTCTACTCGGCCTAGCAGCCTATCCTTTTGGCCCTAGTTTCATCCTTAAGACTCACCAAACTTAGCCTCCTATAGCAGCCCTCTTCCACGTTGTTCCTTAACCCTTTTTGTTTGCGGTTAGGGCTTGTATTTGGCCTCCTCCTTGACTGTGTCTAGGGCATAGCTTGTGGTACTTGTTGGACTACGGCTAGGGCTTATGGAGACCTTCTCTAGATAGCGTATAGGTTTTCCTTAGACAACCTATAGAAGGCTTCTCCTAGTAGCGTAGATAAACCCTCCTTCCAGCACTCGGTCACTTGGAGTTGACCTCCAACGTCCTTCAAACCCTCACTACCCTGTCTTCCTTGTTGCGGCTAGGGCAGCCTCCTTTCCTCCAATGTCTAAGGCTTCCTCCCCTAGATTTCTCTTCCACTAAAACCCAAAGCGAGTGGAGAGACATCAAGAGAGAAGTGTGCATGAAATGACTCTCAAGTCATCTCCTTTTATACTAAAACGTTGAGCACATGTGGGGGTTATTTGGTTGTTGGCCGACCTTAACGAATTTTCTTATAACACAAATAAAGTCATAACTTCATGAATACTTATCAGAATCGGATGATATTTAGATCAATCCTACACCTCTCGATGAGAGGGATCCAAGAAAAATATCAATTTCCATAAATAAGATAACCCACGTGGATTTTGGCCCTAGTTGCCAATTTTAACATATCTGAGGGCTCAGATCATTAGCATAATCTAGAAGCTGTCTTGTGAGATAATACTGTCGAGATCTAAGGCTATTGGAGGGTTGTATGATGTTGCTGTAATATGAGATGGACAGAGCCATTGCCAAGGGTTAGTATTATTGCATTGAGGATTAGTCAGCTAACAAGGAGCAACATGGTGATGTAATCACCTTGGAGAATCAGTTGAAGAATGAGGACTAATAACTATGCCCTCACCTGAGTTCAGAACTGTCGTCCTTAGTATCAGATTTGCAACTTCATTGTATCATCTTCAATGTGAAGATATTTGATGTTAGATCTCCTATTTTGGCAAGTCAATTATTGACTTCAAATGTATTTGTACTATCTCTCTCTCTCTGTTGAACTATTGAAGAATATAAGAAGAATTGATCAAGGGTTTCCCCACATCGGGGTTTGTCCCTGGCTGGTGCCACATCTTGTGTCCTCTTATCTTGGCTTGTCTTCTGTTGTTTATGTTTATGTTCTATCTGCACTTTACTATCATGCTGATGTGATTTCTAATATGTAAATGTCATTGGGCTAATATGAAAAATTGAAGTAAATTGCTCTAAGCATAGATTATACCTAAATTTAACATGGTATCAGAGATGTGGTGAAGACAAAGACCAGGCAAGAGTGAAAGAGAAATCATCGAAGACAGTTGGAAAGGACAAAAAGGCTCAATGGGTTCCTCATCCCATTTCTCGGCTGAATTGAAAGAGCAAGAAGCGCTGGATTACGTGAAGGGTAAAATCCCTGAGCCTCCATCAAATGCACCAGTTTCTCCAAAGATCAAGTACACCAAGGGTGAAGTCCAAGCGAAGAAGATTATCAGAGATACCATTGACAAGCGTCTGGTGGTCTACCTAAAGGTCACTTCAATGGAAAGTCTGAATCTAAGGGTGGAAGGAAGGGAAGGTGCCTTACTTGTAATAAGTTTGCCCATTATGCGAGGGAGTGTCCAAATAAAAGGGACACATCACATGATGATGATCACAATCATTCCAGGGGCTACTTCAATGATGGAAGGAGTGAAAGGTACAATGGCAAAGGAAAAAGGAATGTAGGACATCAAGGAAATGGTCGACCCTCCAAGAAAGTAAGGAACTCCAGGTATGAAATCAAATGTTGTCTCTGATAAGCAAAAGGAGTATTATCTTATGTCGGCTCTCTCCACTACCTCTCCTCCGGACTGTTTGGGAAATTGGCTTATTGATAGTGGTGCCTCAAGGCACTTCACCAAATACAAGGAAGCGCTCTCTAATATGGTAGAGAAGGAGACAAACTTGGATATTATCCTTGGAAATGATGCCACCTATCCCATAAAGGGTGTAGGGAATGTTACTTTTCAATTGAATCAGAGTAACTCAATTCATTTACAAGAAGTTCTTTGGGTACCTGATCTCAAGAAGAACCTAGTGTCCATTTCGGCAATGGAAGATAAAGGTTTCAAGGCGGCATTCATCGATGGAAAGGTATGCGATTGGAAAAGGAATTTTTAAAGATGATTTTACTCTTGGGTTTCAGGTTGACATTTTGTATCAAGTTGGAGGAAGTCCAATGGGGACCATGTCATGTCTTCAATGGCACCAGAGTTCTGCCCATCTTCATTGTAAGGCCCTACCCGATGTGAGATAGATGGTGACAGAGATGCCTGAATTCAAAGAAGAGCATGAAGGTACATGTCTGAGATGTACTGAAGGAAATGTTAAAAGGGGACCATTCCGCTCATGTAATAGCAAGACCAGAGATCTAGAACAACCCAAGGGGTTTGAGATTCATGATCGGGAATCTCATGTATGCAGGTTGAAGAAAGCTCTCTATGATTTAGAGCAAACACCATGGGCTTGGTATGAGAGGATTGATAGCTAGCTGATGAAGCTGAGATTCACTAGGAGTGAAGCCGGTCCAAACCATTGCTTTAAGGTTGTGAATGATAAACGTCTCATATTGATACCTTATGAGGATGACCTCTTTCTGACAAGTGCAGACCCTCTCATTTGCAAATGTAAGAGGGAGTTGGATTCTAGATTTGGAATGGTGGACTGCAACCCCGTGACTACCTCGATGGAGCTTAACTTTAAAAAGTTATGCGGTAGTAGTGCCGGCCCTGATTTGGGAAATGCCTCTGAGTTTCTTAAACTCATAATAGCATTGATGTTCTTAGTGAACTCTGTCCAAATATATGCTTTGCAATTAGCAAGCTGAGCCAACATATGACTAAGCATCATCACTCGCATTGGATTGGTACCTAGAATCTTCTGAGATATCTTCAAGGCACAATCACTCATGGACTGAGATACACTGCCGAAGTTGTGAGGCTACATTGTTATTCTGATACTAATTGGGCAAGTAGTGTGATGGATTGCAAGAGCACTTCTGAGTGCTACTTCTCTTTGGGTTCTTCTTCGATGAGCAAGAAGAAGAAGTCGGTTGCTTTGAGCACCGCTGAGGCTAGATTCATAGCTGTGAGTATGGTCTCCTGTAAAGCTATCTAGTTGTGGAAGCTCTTCAGTGAGTTATTTGGACACGTGCTAGATACCACCGTGATCTTCTGTGACAACCATAGTGGGATTCGATTGTTGAGGAATCTTGTGTTCTATGATCACTCCAAGCATATAGACATCAGGTACCACTTTATCTGGGATATGGTACAACGGGGAGCAAGACGGCTCCATCACTCTGGGACTGATGTGCAGGTCGTCGATACTCAGATGAAGCCCCTGGAAAAGGTCAAATTCTTGACTTTCCGAGAACGACTAGGAGTCATGGAGAGACCCTCTCTCGAAGGTCCTGTATGATATGGACAATGAGCTCTGGGAGCTCCGGGGGGCTTGGGGGCACTTCCTGCAGCAATGAGCAACCATAGGGTGAGTGGTTCAACCTTCCCCTAGTGGTTTTCTATGTAGGCAGGATGAGTGGTTCATCCTTCTCTTGCTGAGACACAGTCATAGGGTGAGTGGTTCAGCCTTCCCCTAGTGACTTGTTGTGTATAGGGTGAGTGGTTCAGCCTTCCCCTAGGATACCCCATGGAAACATGTAGGCAGTATGAGTGGTTCATCCTTCTCCTGTTAAGACATCCTACCCATGTAGTCTGGGACTCATGGGAAGTACCTCTCATCTAGCCAATGAGAAGGGAAATGAGGATTGGGACCATAGTACTACTGATGGACGCATCGTGTAGTACCATACACCCTATGCTAGGATGATATTGATTTGGGATCAATTGGAACTGATTTTGGATCAGTAAGAGTGGTATGATACACTCTCTTTATTTGGAACTGATTCCGGATCAGTGAGAGTGGTGTGATACACACTCTTTATTTGGAACTGATTTCAGATCAATAAGAGTGGTATGAGACACTCTCTTTATATTGGACTGACTTTGGGTTAGTAGAGAATGGTATGATACATTCTCGATCACTTATTCTTCTTCATAGTTCAGCAGAGTAGACCAGAGAAGTGCAGGGCATTGCGTTGATGGCAGAAATAGTACAGTATGGAAGATGGATTAGCAGATGGAGTTCTCCCTAGTTGAGACACAGTGTTAAAATTGGCAACTAGGGCCAAACTCCATGTGGGTCTTCTTATTTATGGCAACTGATATTTTTCTTGGATTCCTCTCGTCGAGAGGTGTAGGATTGATCTAAAGATCATCTGATTCTGTTATGTACTCATGGAGATATGAATTTATTTGTATTACATGAAAAACTGTCAAGGTTGGCCAACTACCAAATTAACCCCAACTTAACCCAACATTGCACTATAAATAAAGGTGGCTTGCTAGTCATTTGTGACACACACCTCTTGTGATCTCTCTCTTCATTTGTTTGGGTTTTGGTAAAAGAGAGATCTAGAGGGAGTGCCCTATACGCTGCCATGAAGGAGACCTCTATGCTGCCCTAATGAAAATCAAGCTTCAACCATCAAGGAGACCTCTATGCTACCCGAATGAAGATGAAGCTTCAGCCATGGAGAGACCTATACATTGCCCTAATGAGATCTAGACACAATCTTCAAAGATGATTCTTACAGGGAGTGCCCTAGTCTTATACGCTGCCCTAAATTACAATCATCAAGGAAAGGTTCTAGACCAGATTGAAGGAGAAATTGCCACAGTAAAATGATGCCCTAATCCACTGTCCTAGAAGGCTCCCATATGCAGTCCTAAAGGAGAGTAAGACGCAATCATCTAAAGGTCACACATCCACTGTAAAGAGGAGACTTAGTCGCAGTTAAGGAGAGCCCTAGCAGCAGTTAAGGAAGAGGTCTAGTCGCAGTCAAAGGAGGCCTAAATCCACAGCCTAAAAGGGAACTCTAATCTGTTGCCATGTGATGCCCTTATTCACAGTTATGAAGAGGCCTTATCCGCAGCAAAGGGAGGGTTGATCAGCAGTGAAACATAAGCCCTATACGTTGTAATAAGGAGGCCCTAATCCTCTGTTAAAAAGGAGACATGATCCATTGTTCAAAGAGCCTCCTATCCACAGCTAGTCGCAATCCAAACAGAGAGTCCTAACCACTGTCCAAGCAAGGAGTCCTAGATGGAATTCTGTTGTGCCCTAGCTGCAGTAGAAGGAACCCTAATGTAGCGTGAAAGAGGATTGGGTTAAGGGACTGCTTGAGCATCCCTTTTGTAACTGTGTAAGGGTGGCTTCTTCTTATATGAAGACCGAGTTAAAAGGAGTAGTGGAACAAATCTTTTGGGGTATCATTGGAAGAACAAAGAATAATGTTTATGCTGCTACAGGAAAATTGTGTGTTAGGTTGTAGGCCATAACACCACAATCGAGTATTTCGTATGGGTATTTGCGGCTCATATCATTAGCATAATCTAGGAGCCGTCTTGAGAGATAATACTATTGAGATCTAAGGCTATTGGAGGGTTGTATGATACTGTTGTAATATGAGATGGACAGATCCATTGTCAAGGGTTAGTATTATTGCATCGAGGATTAGTCAACTAGCAAGGAGCAGCATGGTGATGTAATCACCTTGGAGAATCAGTTGAAGAATGAGGACTAATAACTATGCGCTCACCTGAGTTCAAAACTGCAATACTTGGTATCAGATTTGCAACTTCATTGTATCATCTTCATTGTGAAGATCTTTGATGTTAGATCTCCTATTTTGGCAAGTCAAGTATTGACTTCAAATGTATTTGTACTATCTCTCTCTCTCTGCTGAACTATTGAAGAATACAAGAAGAATTGATCAAGGGTTTCCCCACATTGGGGTTTGTCCCTGGCTGGTGCCACATCTTGTGTCCTCTTGTCTTGGCTTGTCTTCTGTTGTTTATGTTTATGTTCTATCCGCACTTTACTATCATACTGATGTGATTGTTAATCTAGAATTGTCATTAGGATAATATGAAAATTGAAGTAAATTGCTCTAAGCATAAAACATACCTAAATTTAATAATATGGTATAGTGGTCGCCCTCTTAAAGCCAACTTCTCTGCAATAGTCATGGAATTCATTGGATTCATACTCGATCCCATTATCAATCTTCAATATCTTGATTTTCTTCTTGGATTGATTTTCGATCATGGCTTTGAAGTGACGAAACCAGGTGAACACTTCATCCTTCTTTTTCAAGAAGTAGATCCAAGTCTTGCGAGAATAATCATCTATAAAAGTGAGATAATATAGATATCCTCCCAAAGAGTTTACAGGAATCATACCAATATGTCGGAGTGGACCAACTGCAATATATTTGAGGTCTTGCTATTACTTGAGGGGAATGGTCCCCTTTTAAGTTTTCCTTCGGCACATTCTAGACATACAGCTTCATGCTCTACTTTGAACTTGGGCATCCCTGTCACCATCTGTTTCACATCAAGTAGGGCTTTTTATAATGAAGGTGGGCAAACCTCTAGTGCCATAGTTCAAATTGTAGAGATGTGTCGCAAGACATGGCCCCCAATGGACTTCCTCCAACTTGATATAAAGAGTCAACCCGGTACCTAAGAATAAAAGCATATTTAAAATTCTTTTTCCAAACATGTACCTTTCCATCGATGAATGCCACCTTGTAGCCTTTGTCTTCCATTGCCGAAATGGACACCACATTCTTCTTGAGATCAGCTACATATAGAACTTCTTGTAAATGAATCGTGTTACCCTGATTCAATTGAAGGGTAACACTCCCTACACCTTTTATGGGATAGGTGGCATTGTCTCCAAAAATAATCTCCAAGTTTGTCTCCTTCTCTATCAAATTACTATCAAATTACAGAGAGCTTCCTTGTATCTGATGAAGTGCCTTGAGGCACCACTATCAATAAGCCAATTTCCCAAAGTGTCTAGAGGAGAGGTAGTGGAGAGGGTCGATATAAGATAATACTCATTTGGCTTATTGTCAACAACATTTGATTATTCATACCAGGAGTTCCTTGCTTTCTTGGAGGGTTGACCATTTCCATGATTTCTCGCACTCCTTTTTCCTTTGCCATTGACCCTGCCATTCCTTTGATTGTTGTTGTTGAAGTTACCCCTGGAGTGATTGTGATCATCATCATATGATGTGTCCTTTCTATTTGGACTCCCTTGCATAGTGGCCAAACTATTTGCAAACAAAGCATCTACCTTTCCTTCCACCCTTAGATCTGGGCTTACCTTTGAAATGACCTTTAGACCCAGAATTATTTCTCCTTTTGGCATGAGAGAAGAAAGCAGTAGGGTTGCCTCTATTTGAAGGCATTTCTTGCTCCGCCATTCTCGTCTCTTCTTGAATGCATCTCGACATCAATTCTTCAAATCCTGGAATTCGATCATTATTAAGAATAGTGGTTCTAAAGATATACCACTCGGGTGGGAGCCCTCCAAGGGTAGTGATAGTAAGTTCGCTATCAAGAATGAATTCTCCAATTGATAGAAGATCATTCTTGATCTTAGTGATCCTTAAGAAGTAGGATTGAATATCCTCATCCTTGCCCTTCTTAATATCCTTCAACTTATTTTTTAGGAACAAAACTTGATTTGCATCACTAACCTTAAACATGCTTACCAATATGTCGTAGATCTCCTAAGAGGTGTTCAAATCGGAGATGTAGGCCACCAAATGCTTGTCAATGGAATCTCTGATAATCTTCTTCGCTTTGACTTCACCCTTAGTGTACTTGCTCTTTGTAGCATCCAGTGCGTTTGATGGAGGCTCATGGATTTTACCCTACACATAATCCAACACTTCTTGTTCTTCCAATGTTAGATCAAGAGACATCTTCCATCTGTGATAGTCAGACTTTTCATTGAGCTTGTCTTCAGCCGGGAAGTGGGATGCGGAACCCATTGATCCTTTTGTCCTTTCCAACTATCTTCGGTGATTGCTCTTTCACTCTTGCTTGAACTTTGTCTTCACCTCAGCGTTGATACCATGTTAATTTAGGTATGTTCTATGCTTAAGAGCAATTTACTTCAAATTTCTTATTAGCCTAATATCAATTTCTAGATTAGCAATCACATCAGCATGACAGTAAAATACAAATAGAACATAAACATAAACAATAAAAGACAAGCCAAGACAAGAGGACACAAGATGTGGCACCAACCAGGGACAAACCCCAATGGGGGGAAATCCTTGATCAATTCTTCTTATATTCTTCAATAATTCAACAGAGAGAGATATATAGTACAAATATATAATTATGATATTTTATGACAGCAATAGCAAACCCTAACCAGCAAAGTCAAAGCTAGTCAAACATGTCAAATTTGACCTCCAATCAGCTTGGCCAATAACCCAAACAACTCTGCCTCCAACAGCGAGGAGAAGTAGCCCAAAACAGTACGAAAATCATTGTCAAATTTCGGTCAACTGCAGTTAGCCTTACGGCCAGCGTTAGCATAGTGAACGCTGGTCAACGCGGGGTCAAGGAGGGGTCCAAAAGGTTGTCCAGAACTGCGGCCTACCACAGAGAGATAGCCTAACCCAATCCACAATCAAGGAGAGATAACGCTATCCAAAACACAGTACAAAAACCCTTATGCAACTTCGGTCAACCTCATTGAACGCTACCCTAACAGAAAATCAGATTCGTCCTTCCACACGTGTGAGAGAAGCAACTCCATAAATGTTTACCCAAACAAGAGAGAGAAGGATGAGATGGGATGGTGAAATGAAGGCATAAGGTCTCGTCCTTTTATAGCAACATTGAGGTTAATTTGGGGGTGAAAAATCACTAATTTGCTTGCTGGCCGACCTTGACAAATTGTCAAGAATATAAATAAATTCATATCTCCATATATACATGTTGGAATCGGATGATCTTTAGATCAATCCTACACCTCTCAAAGAGAGGAATCCAAGAAAAATATCAACGGCCCCAAATAAGGTGACCCACGTGGAGTTTGGCCATAGTTGCCAATTTTAACATAGAGGGAGAGGTTCATGTTAAGACATTTGTCTTAGTTGGAAGAGTTGCTAGTGAATTTTGAGAGCACCTCATGGTTGAAGAAGACCTCGTATCTAGAGAGAAAGAATGATCTTAATGATTTGTTTTATGTCAATAAAAGAACCCTTGAGTCAAAGGAAAAAATGTTGCCATGAGAGGGGGCTAGGAGCAAAACTCGACATGAAAAATCTTGGATTGATACACTACTGCTTGAGACTTGAGGAAGCATGCAAGTTGATTGGTATATTTGATTTCATTACTATGATGGTAGTGATGATAATAAAAAAGTACTACTCATGCATAAGATATGGAAAGAACATGAAGCAGGATTTCGTTGCACTTAGCACTATAGAGGAGGAAGATATGCTAGTTTGTGCAATTAATTGTGAAGCAATATGGCTCCAAAAGATGTTTGATGGAATATTTGATGACGTGTTGGATTACACTGTGATACTCTATAAAGATTGTCAAAGAACCTATTTTTTCTTGGAAGGTTGAAGCACTTTATGATTTGAAAGAATGGTGTTGATAGGAGCCAAGAAGCTACAACAGATCTCCAAAAATGAACAGGTAGTTGATTTAAGGGAAGTATGAGTACTTCCGAGACAAGCTTGGGCTTGTGGATTACTCCTCCCAGATTGAGAGGGAGTGAGGATGGACACCTTGTTCTCCATGTGTCATGTACTATGGTTAGAACTACATGAATACAGATAGGGAGACTGGTGGATTGGATAAGCATCATGGACTGACATTCTTGAGACGTGTATTGTGACCAGGACTAACAGCGGTAAGTCAAGTATATTGATCTAGTATAAGAATGGTCCAGAGGACTGACATTTCCCTAGGTCAAGTATTGTGACAATGGATTAGGAAATGGTCCTATGGAGGACATACTTTGGTGAACCTAGGTGGAGTATGTGCCTCGAGGAGGCGGTGTGGTGTCTTGCTGAATGCCTCACAACATTGTGCTCTGATCTAATGGAGAGATAGAGCTTACTTGTCAAGGCCTTGGTATTTTGACAATGTTGGTTATGATGATTTTATCATTGATGATGCTTATCAATCTGGATCCTTTCTTATGGAAGTCTTCAACTTGAGAATATCTCGAAGAGTTGTTATGAATACCTCCCTAGTTAAGAGGGAGTGTTGAAATTGTAACTAGGTTCGGTTTTCATAATGTATGATGTTGTAAAAAGTCAAAAAGAATTATTTTGAGTCAAAAGAATAATTATTTTTGTCATGTCCCATTCGGACGTTTGAAAGAAAAGAATTTTTTTTTTTTTTTTAATGTACCTTTTGGTCAAATCCCAATTGCCAAGTTGGCCCTCTAGATGACAAGTCAATTAAGTGTTTAGAGGCACATGGAAACAACTATATATTGACATCTATTCTCCACCATTTGGCAAGCAACTCAGACTTCATTTGTGGAAGAAAATTTCAGGTCTGTGTCATGCGAACTTGGAGCACTATCTGTGGCAATACCTTCCTGTGGTGTGCGAGTTTCCTGTGGCAATACTTCTCTGCGGAATGCAAGTTTTTCTGAGATATCAAACTTCTGTGGAACCCGAGTTATCTGAGACACCAAAATTCTGTGGAACTTAAGTTTTCCGAGGCACCAAACTTCTGTGGAACCCACGTTCTGAAGCATATTTTTCTTGTGATGAAGTACAAAGCATCTGAGGTGACATCTCTTCGTATATGCAGGCTTTCTATGGCACTGCACTTCAGTCTTATTCGAACCTTATGTAGCACTACACTCCTGTGACATCCAAAATATCTATGGCACTGCATTTCTGAAAACATGTGAAGTTTCTGAGGCTTTCTATCTCTGTGACGTTGCTCCTAAGGACAGGCATGTATAAACGGATTGGTTGACTATCTTATGGACAAAACATGGCAGAATTTGGAGGGCTGACTGACTATGCACTTGGATCACTGATTAAATTTGACTTGGATTTCTCTTGATGACAAAGATTCTATAAGGAAAGGATTGTTGAGTTTTACCCTTGTGGGTTTTTGCCCTAGCCTCTGGCCTAAGTTCTAATATCCCTTATCTTTTTGTACATTATATTTGTATAATTGCTTGATGACTTAATGGATGAAATAAATCCTGTATGAAAAACATATATATAAACAGTCACAAGCAATTATCATGTTCAGAAACTCAACTTTGCAAAGGAATTTCAAGAGCCCTCAATTTTCAACGAAACCTTAATGAACATTAGAAACACTCACAAACATTTTACCATATTGAAAAGGTATCCTTCAAATAATTCACCTTCAAGATATAGGTTTCCATATAATTGCCAACAAAATTAATTTACCATGATGAATATAAGCTAACAGCAATCCATATTAATTTCCAACATTTTTAAAGTACAATTTAATTAATTTGGAACCATATGTGTAGAGAATTCTTAAAACACTTGCTACTGTTGTTTGTCCAGAACAGCAGTTCATCGAAAATAAGATAAAAGCAACTTTAGAAAATTTATTGCCAGGAGATGTCAATGAACTATCCAGATTTCAGAGCAACACCATCTCCCTTTGATTCTGTCAATTTTTTCAATGTTTGTGCAAAGTCATGATAATTGGTCCCTTCTTTTAAATTACAACCTGCAGTATTTCAAGTTCCAGAGAAGTTATGTCACTTCCATGGACTGCTACAATGCCTGTACAAAGTCATGATAATTGGTCCCTTGTTTTAAAGTACAGCCTGCGATATTTCAAGCTCCAGAGAAGTTATGTCACTTCCATGAACTGCATATTGATGTATGTTACATAACCCCCTATCATTCTTTTTTCCCCAGTTGTACGTTTGTGTGGCTATCTCAGGCACTAATGTGCAGATTTGCACAAAAGGACAGCGACTACTGACCTGGATTTGATCTATCCTATAAATCTCCCGAAAATTTGTTGCCCAATAGCATAGTCAACTAGCTTCAGTGAAAATTTGCAACATAGCTTCCAGCAAGAATCCGGGCAGTTCATTTCGAGCTGTGAAATTTTGTCCCATTATGGTGGTTGTCCCAAGTTTACTGATCTGCTTCTCCCATATATTACTTATTTGATTTATTTCGCTTGCAAGAAGAATAATACAATAACAACTTAATGTTTACATGGGTGCTTGAATGCTACGAAATTGATGGGGGCAAAAATCATTTACGAAAGAAATTGGCAAGGCATATTGGCAACAAGCTTTGTAAAAAAATTGATGAATGTAGCTAACAATTCCTCCAGAGAAAATAACATGAATGGATGGGCAGCATGGATCCCTAGAATGAGGTAAGATTCAAAAGTTATCTGCGGAAGGCTGGAGTCAAAAGTCCCTTGGGTGGGAGTAAATCATCTCACAAAAGACTTCTTCTTACGAAGTCCATGAGCACGATGATTTGCCAGAAGTCCTTGAACTGAAGCAAGAATCAAAAGCCCATTGAGTAAAGCTATGGTGCACTTTACTCGGGCCCTGGTTGGACAAGTAACAAGCATCAGAGGTGATGCCTCAATAGTCTTGTGCACGTTTGTTGTGAAATTTGAGAAGTTGGCAAAATAGAGAAAACCTGTTTGCGATTCTCCAATTCTCCGGTACACCATATACAAGACGTATCATCTAAGGAGTCAATTCAGTTCGAAGGCCCTTCACATATATGATATGATTAGTACTCTCATAAACCGGTCTTGAATTATGGTTCCCTTAGATCAATTACCTTGTACTGATTTTTGGTGAGCTTGTTTGCGTAAAATTCTATTAGTACCAGAAGTAGGAGAGCTGGAATAAGCAACTCTTGCAATAATATAGAGGTCCATGATGCAATTATCATTTTAAGAGATTAAGTTGATATTTTGCTTTAAAGTTTGTGTTTCCCAATCTCAGTATTGAGGTACTTCTCAAGTCTTTGGTGATGCATCTGCGCTCAGTATTATAATCTCTTTGGCAGCTGAGCTGTAAATATGTTTTTGAAGGAGCTGTAGGTTATGTTCATGCTTTTCAGAAATAGGCATTAGATGAGGTAACTGTTCAAACAAAGGGGCCAAGGGAATTTTGTTCATTAAAGATGCAAAGAATGTCTCTGCACAAGCTTATTCAGACCTTAATGTAGCTTTAACTGAGTTACGATAGAAAGCCAATCATATTGTACATTTCTGACATTTTTTTATTATAATATAAATAGTAATTTCTCCAAAGAAAAAGATAGTTGAATGCAGATTAATAGAGCATCTCTCAAGTCAAAGAAATTCTCTGTACCTAACCAAACTGAAAATCCATAAATCATGTAATTGTATAGCACCTAACAAATAAATAAAAGATTAATACTCTGGTGGAACCTAACAGACACATAACACAGCACATTGCAGGAGGTAAACAGAAAAAAATTGAACTCTCCAAGCACTCCATGTATCACCAATTGCAGCTTTCATAACAAACCAGAATAATTCACAGTAAAAAACAACAAGAAATGCAATTTTATTTGAATGGGCTAGTTGTCATTTCAAAATTGCTTTCTGTTTCAGGACACAGGATATATCAGACAAGCCCAAGCCAACTGCAAGCACCTTGTAGATGATTATTATGCCTACCAGCTAAGATTACTCGTGAAAAGGAATAGTAAAGATGTTAGCTTTCTCAATCCCAAAGCTCAAACTAAAGGAGAGACACAAGCCTGACATACTCGCTCCAGGTCTGTTTACAAAGTAGACATAATCCAGATGCCATTTCCAGGCAAAATGCTTACACAATCAAGGAAACTAGAGATGTTTAATCAAGGAAATAAAGGCTGATGAAGAAGGCCAAGGTTTTCAGGATATCCCATCATCAGATTTAAGTTTTGAAGTGCTTGACCGGATGCACCCTTGACAAGGTTATCAATCTGTAAAAATAACAATGAAAAGGGGATTAAAAAGGAAGTGAGAAGAGTCACCGTAAGAAGTAAATAGTAAAATACTAATAAATACTTTATAAAAAATGCATAGGCAAAGAAAATTTTATACCACGGATATTATAATAGCTCTTCCAGGAATACGATCTTCAAATACATTCATGAAGCAGTAATTTGAACCCCGGACATTGCGGGTATGTGGTATAGCTTTCTTTTGCAGCAAAATAACAAATTCCTCATCCTGTAACAGTTTATTCATGTTAGAATAATACAACTTGATATTTCCAACGTGGGAATTTTCAATTTCTTACATATTGACAAAACACACTTAGTAGAGTAAAATTCTCCAATTTACTCTTCTTTTTTTCCTTCTGAACTAACTACGAGAAGAAGAGAGTTGACCAGAAGTTTTTAAAGTACGGAAAAAGCACAATGAGCAAAATTGTCAATTTAAGTATCTGACATTTTTCCTTTCATGCATTTTATAACCATGGCTTTTTACACCTTACGGAAATATTCAATATTACTAAGAGATGTAAAATCTTAATTGGGCCATATATATATTTAAATGGTGAAGGTTGCAATGTATTCGTTTCAGCAGTGTTGTAAACCTCTCGAATTTATCTTGAAAAAATTGTGAAATCATGAGATGTTTGCTGATTTCTATTAATATTTTGGTGGTATCTTAATTTTGCTGCTATTTTTACCAATATTTTTGTAATTTTTACCATTTTTTTAGTTTTCCACGCCCTTACTGATTTTATCCCCATGACAATATTTGCAACATTGATAAGCATTGATATAAATAATTGTTGATATCCTTTTTATCTTCTTCTATTGAGACGTACTATAAATAAGTTTTTATTTAAGAGTTCCGGGTTTCTTATTTCTACCTCCAATATCGTTTATATCTCTTAGCAAGTGGGTTCACCTTTTCTTGTTATTCCTGCCCGTACCTTCAGGTTTTGCTGTTTTGCTCTCAAATGTTCGTACGGTTAAATATTCACTGTCATGTCATCTTTTTTTTCCTTTCACCACAGACTTTCATTTAACACACCATAATCACTTGTTGAGTGTTGGAGTTGTAGAACAAGGGAAGATGAAAAAGACAAACGAGATGAAAAGTACGACGTATTATTGCATCAAAGAGGAATACAGGATGGCTGAGCCCGAAAGGCCCGCAGTCTCCCAGCCTCGAAATGATCAGCTGATCATCTCTCCTTTATAAAATTATTTACACACGTCCAAATAAAAACTATAGGTAATTTCTTTTGTCAAAAACATATAGAAATTTGAACTGATGATTTATTGTGACATTCACCATCAATCTAAAACCTATAGATTATAGGAAATTAATTTTTTTGCTCAAGTAACTTTTAGAAATTTGAACTTGTGGTTTTTGGGAAATTGCTTTTGGTCAACTAACTTATAGAAATTTGAAATGATAATTTATTGTAATTGTCATTCATCATCAATCTACAACCTTGTTGCTGCTCCCTAGCGCACACACCTAAGTTAGTGAGAAAAAACCCTGAACCCCACAAGGTGTGGTTTGGTGGAAAAACTAAGAGATGAGACTGTCACATATTCCCAATTCCCTCTGTTAAAACTCTCTCCTAGGTAAGCTAAGGGG
The DNA here is from genome assembly GCA_000404065.3 of Pinus taeda. Lineage (NCBI taxonomy): Eukaryota > Viridiplantae > Streptophyta > Pinopsida > Pinales > Pinaceae > Pinus > Pinus taeda. The sequence goes on from APFE030022224.1 coordinate 71,233, forward strand.
GGTGGGCCCTAATGAAAAATTATATGATATGAGTTTGTAGGAGATTAAGTGGAGTGAGATGTTTATCAAAAATAACTTAATTCCAAGAATTAAACAAGCTTATGAATGAACAAATTTCAATGATATATTCAAAGTATAGACTAGTGCCTTCAAGTAAATAACAATAGCTTGCCCAAAAAATGAAATCAAGATACAATGATAGACAATCCTGCAAAATCAAATGTTAGACCAAGATGAGCATATAAACATCAATTGCAACTATAAAAGAAATAGTACTTGAAAGTAAATGCTCAAATGACAAGATAATGACATCAACTACTCATGAGAAAGATGATCATCAAAGCAACAAATATATGAGATAACTTGAAATATAGTTGCATCAATCAAGGATATTCCAAGTACAAGAAAGCTAATTGTTGCAAAAGTAAAAGATCCAAATACTTGCACTATAAAGCAAATGCTTCCTGAGAAAAAGAGGATATTTGCAAATATGACTCAAATAAATTCAAAATAGCATATATAGGAGAGTTGTATTGCAAGTAAAGTGAAATTGTGATGTAGAGATGCACTTGATTTATTTTATTAGTTGTATACTAAAACAAAGTTTCAATTGAACTCCAGTCCCCAAACCTCATCCTCGCCCGGAAATCCGGATCTCGCATTGAAGAGTCAATGGGGTGTAGAGTCCCTAAAGTCTATACAACCAACTTAAGTTGGGGGTTAATTTTTGGAAATGTCAATTAGTAATAAAATGTGCCTAAGTGAGATGCTTGAGTAAATGTGGTTGCTTCCAAAATAAAGTATTGGTGCTTCAGTATAATGGACAATGCATAAGTAAAAATACCAATATCTTCATATGGAAATGAAAATGAAACTTCAAAAGTCCACAATTCCTTTGCAAGAAATAAAATAATGCCAAATTTGCTTCAACACAAGAATGTTCAATAATAACCAAGATGCCACATAAATTAAACTTCCAATGATAAATAAAGCAAAGAGCTCAAGAGACTTGTGAAACCAAGATGCTATATTAAACCAATTTAAGCTTGTCAATTGTGTAAAATACTTGCTCGCTTTTGTAAGAAAAGGATATTACATGTTTTGTTATAGAAGCTCAATGCAATTATGTGATATCCTAAATGGGATATTTGACGGATTTTTGCATAAATTTAACTTAACCAAAAAATTCACCATAAAATTACTATTCGATTAACAGAAGATTGCCATGTAAAATATAACAAGTAGAGTGCATGCAATTCAATAACACAATGAGTAGAAATATTCTCAGCGTTCATTATAATAAATGACTAAAAGAGCGTACCATGATGATATAGCTGAAATAGCTGAGATAGACAATCTGGTCTCCAAAATTGATCTGCTCTGATGTTGAAGCCGACCCTTCCAAAACTGAACTAAAATCAATCAATGAACCTGTGAATTCTGGCTGAATCCACCAAGGAGATGAGTTGGGTTTTCGTCCACTCTCACCAAGATCACCCGAGAGTTTTCATCCTGGGGCTACTGTTGAAGTAGAGAACTGAGTTCTCAAACCTCTCCACAAGAAGAAATCACAAATCCAAGATGTCCTCCAATGGCCTCCTCCTCCTCTTTTATAGATCTGATGGATCCCTCTAGAACCTCCTATTTTATTATTATTTTAATCATGGAGCACTTTTCCCTCTTTTATTTTAATTAAAATATTCTTTTTACTACGAAAAAAGGGTAAATTGGCCACCATGTCTCCTTAGGTCATTGAAACTCACATCTAACCATCCCATCATGTAGATCTTCTCGTTCTGGTTCCAACGAGCTATTACACTAAGCAGTAATGTCAAGTATTCCTCCTGGAATGCCACCTTAAGCGTAATTAATTGAGTCAGGCCCAATAATAAGTTAATAACTCTATTTTCTTAATGTTGTCGGAATGCATCAAAACAAAAGGCAAACTGTGAAGATAATGGAATATACCAACCGAATGCCATCAGACCTCACGAAAACTCCTCAAAACCCCTCCAAAAGACCCATGGGTCCGCTGCTGACACCAACCTGCACCTACGACCTGTCTGCCCCCAACTCTGAAAGTCCATCCTAACCATGTCATATGGAACACCAGAAAAAGGAGCATTACAAATCCTCGCCCCCCAAGATTGCTTGCCCTCAAGCAATCCAAACCTGTGGACCATTCTGGTGACCCAACGCAACTGAGACAGAGACCCAATGCCCGGATCCCATATGAACCACTGAGTGATGCTCTGCCTTTGTGTTAACCCATCGTGAGTGGACCCCTCAATGCCCAAATCCCAAACTGATCTCTGAATGTACTTGTCATCAACCAATCCTCCTGGATCCCAATACCACCATAGCCAATCATCGCCCAAGTCCCATGGCTCAGACTGTGCTCTGTCTCTGGCTATAGTTGTTGCTCCATAAAGCGAATACAAACTCATCAACTCTCTACAATCCTATCTCTGGCATAAACTGAGGTCAACCCCACTTTGTTGATGTTGGACTAGTGCTACTGAAATATTGATGAACTGTCGGTCCACATCTAACTGCCCACTGAAACATGTAGTAACCCCCTCATTAAAGCGCCCCTATTGTACTGTGCCCTAAACTAAGGTTGATACTCCATCAAAAGGATACCAACACATGATCTCCCGCCAATCTGTGGCATGGGCTCCGGTGTAAGGAACAAGTCTACTATGTTGATGTTGGTCCATGCTCAACTCACGCTGCTCTACCTGGTCCATTAACAATACCCACTGAGAGAACCTTACCTTTCTCCCTACAATGGCCACGAGTGGCCAAACTGTGTTGCACGCCCTGTCTATGTACTCCCAGAGAGGGTTGCTGCCTGGAAACACTGTAACTCTGTTGGCTGCCACTACACCTATCGGCAACTCATCAGTGGGTAGGCCCAAAGAAGGGTGCACCACCATCTCTAGAAGATCCTCTCTCATCTGTCTGAAAGCTCCATACTCCTCTAGTCTACTCGTCACCTGCAAAAACATCCTGTCAAGTTCCAACGCCTTCTGATGACCAATGTCTGCAAACACTACCTCCCTGGTGGCTGCTTGCTCCCCTCCAATGGTTGGCCCCAAGGGTGTTTGCTCCTCCTCCTCCATCATGGGCTCAATATGAACCTCCAACTGGCTCTCTCCAGAAGGCTCAACATGCATAATGTGCACATCATCCTTCTCAGCTGACTCATGCTCCACCATATGTCGCTTATGCTGACTCATCACTGGTGACACACCATCCTGAGTGTTTCCCATCAGGTCCACTAACTGCTCAACATACACACCAGAATATAAATCTGGCCTACTGTCAACAACTCCACATGACCCATGCTCCTCAGAGGCATCCTTGAATGAACCCATGGACTCATCTAAAGAGGAATCATCACCCTAAGCATCAGAAAGAATATTTCCCTGCTCTGTCTCTATCATCTCCTCAGTGTTACTCAAGCATGAGTGATCAACCCCCCAAGGTCCCTTGCAAATGAAGCAAAGACCCTTCCTCCTCAACTCATTCCCACTGCATGATCCACCAAACCTAAGCATCACCTCCCTAGTCAACTGTCTCCTGAATAACCCCATGTTTTGCTCAACCAACCTTTTGGCCAATTCATAAGCAACAGGTGAAATTGGTTGTTCTCTCCTACAAATGGTCAACAATCTAGCCCGCAACTCCCTGCAAATGGCATCACGATCTCCCATAAAGGAAGACAAAATGGACAACATGTTTGCTTTGACTGTGTCACGGTAATGATCCTTAATGTTGAAAAAGGATTGGAACATTTGAAGAATCAGGTTGTCACACTCTAGATCAAACATGATGTCATAGGTACGGAGCTTGGCCATATCCTCCAAAATCCAAAGCTTTTTCCCAAAGGTATGACCCACAGTGTTATCTAAGTCTTGAAAGGTCTCTACTATCAACCTGAAAATTCTCCTCATAACATTATCATTGAAAGGAGGTATGGGTGCAGTCAACCTCATAATGTTACTAAGACATGATGAAACTAGAAGTTTGACTCTTTCACAAGGTTCCTCCAAGAACTCGGGTTGTATTAAAGCTAGCATGGTTGATTTCAAAGCCCACATCAACTTCTTCCCCTCCCACTGTCTATCTTAGAAAGGAGTTCGTCCAACTCATCCAGTTTGAAAAAGACTTTCCATGTGAACCTCATGCATTTTAAATCTGTCCCAAGTGCAAGGATTTTATGTCCTATTTTCTGCCCCTTCTACACATCTCTTGTTTCCCCTTTCTGAAGAATGGCATAGACCCCTTTTGAAAAAGGTTTGTTGTCTTGCCTGGGTGCATGATGTTTCATAGAACTAACTTTTGCATTGTCCAATCTTTTCAATTTGTTGAGGAGTTCCTCCATGGATGACAAGAACATTTGTGAGGATGAAGTCATTTGTGAGTGTTTTGATGTATTTCTATGGGGATATTTTGTCAAACAGTACGTTACCACTCTGTGGCAGGGGAAATTTCATTTCCAAGACAAGGCATGCAATGTTTAAATATAGATCAAACAAATCCCAACAAGCCTGTACTTCTATTAATCAACCCAGAAATTTATACACTGTTAGTATATAACAACAACACTCATAGAATGGTCTCTTCTTTTCTTTTTAAATTGAATACACTGTGAGCAAATCAGAAAGATAGAACCTGGAATTAGTGGTGGCAAGCAGTAGTAGGTTCAAATATGTATCGGTCCACTTGCAATGAAGTTCCAGGAGAAGTACGTTGCCTAGGTATAGAGTAATGGTCTGAACTCCAATGCTATTCCCAACGCTAATGTGTGATTCCTAGATTTGACCTCTAGAGTAGAATAATTATGCATGTAGATGCAATCAATTAATTATGTAATAAATGAGTCTTTGCATGAGAGTGCTCTCGGTGTCTGTAGATGGGACTTCGATATTTGCTGCTATCGACCCTGCAAAACGTTGGACTTGTCACCCAGTCTATTCTCCCTATGTGAATTGAGGGATGTGGCTACTATAATGATCTGTGGAAACTTTGAGACTTATCCAACAACCAACCCGCATTTCAACACGATCTTCAAATTTTCTACATAACAACTTCAATCTTTGCGTCACTTAACCGACAGGACAATATGTCTGTCAGAGCTATTCCCCTGCGGCCCGCACCACAAATCATTTACATTCATGCCCCTGACAATCAACTCTGCATGGATCGATCCTATCTGTAGACAGCGATAACATCGCATTACCCATCTTTTACACAAGATGGTGATCCCTCAGTGAGCGGCAGACTCAACATTATTCTTCGGTATACTTATCCACTCTGCTTTATGTCAAACGATCCCGCCTTCCGAGAGTGAGGATTCAAAGGCAAGGCAACTGGGCTCCTCCAATCAAGCCTCCATGGTTCGATCACACAATCAAGCCGACAAGAATCAATGTGCACGGTCTCTGTTCAATTGCGAACAGTTCCTCATGAAATTACAGGCTTTAGTGAAGATCTTCAAATGTTGTTCAGTCAGCAACAAGTTGTAAGTAGTTTTGGCAACTTTCTCACGATTAGCGCTCTGAACAAGCGCCCAATTTCTCTCAATAGCCACCCAAACCTTCTGCATACACTGCATCTGGTAGCTCAATCCTCCTAACATTGGCAATTTATCTCGAACAAAACACAGTCTCGGTCCAAAGCTAAATAAATAATTACGTGGAGTTTTAATGGCCCACTAGACCCGGCGATTTTGGTGCTTAAGCAAATTCATGTTAAGAATGATGGAGAAATTTCGACATTGTGTTCCAGACTCGCTCAGAAAAGGAAATCCTATCTTTCCACGTGCTCCAGGCTTCCCAATCACACCAAATTTAGCTCCTGCACGATAGTTGTATCTTCTATCAATTTTTAAAATGGTGGATCCTTGCCAAAATAATCGGCCCTTTCAATAGCGTTAACTCGTCCCTTGAATTAAGGGCGCGGCCAATCAACTTGACGAACACCAACTCGTTCTTCTCCAATTTATTCGACTTAGCCTCTGCATTTTGGTGGCTCTATATGGAGTCAGATCTTAGTTGAAAATAATTATATTATTTTGTATTAATGGAGAAATGGTTACATAGTTGTAACGTATCTCCTTAGTTTAGGATTTGTTCCTAGAATTTAGGAGTGTGGTTGCAACTCCCTGATTTCTTGAGTTGTACTTAAATGATGTAATCTTTCATTTTGAGGTAATAGAGTGTACGAGAGTGATCTCTCTATTTTGTGAGTGTAGTTTCCAGGTGCAGGCCACACCTGTGAGCTACATCTCCTTTTCAATTCTGTTTATATTTTATCTTGGTATCAGAGCTTAGAGTAGGGACAGCCTTATTTTTTTTTAGATGCATCATTGATTAGATAACTGTAGTGGCAGTAGAGTATCAGGTGGACTGCAGTAACACCTGAAGACGGATCTCAGATGACTGATCATCTCTGAGTGCAAGAAAAGGTTGGCTCGGACAAGTTGCGCGCCTTTGAGTGCAGAAGTGGATTGGAGCGATTTTTTATTGAACAGACGTGCCCATTGGCGCGGTTTTGAGGCTGTTAAGCGCGCCAGTGAAAAAGTAACTGGATTGGTGCGGATCCGAGGCTGTTAAGCGCGCTCTATGCACATCATGAATTTTTCTTTTCTGTGTTTGGCGCGGATCTGTAGCTATTGAAGAGCGCCAAGGAGCCAACCTCTTTCTCTTTGAAAATCTACAATTTTTCATTGCAAATCAGAGTTGCCCGGTGGTGGAACGTTGAATTTGTGGATCTGTTTAGTGGAAGCAGATCGAAGCAGCTCGGTGGTGGCATGCTGAAGTTCCTGATCTACTCGATGGCAGCAGATCGGACTTTCCCGGTGGAGGTGTATTGCCCGGTGGTGGCACAGTGAAGCTCTGGATCTGTTCAGTGGAAGCAAATCGGACTTGCCCGGTGGAGGCATATTGCCCGGTGGTGGCGCAGTGAAGTTCTGGATCTGCTCGGTGGCAACAGATCGGACTTGCCTGGTGGTGGCGTAGTGAAGTTCCGGATCTGTTCGGTGGCAGTAGATCGGACTTGCCCGGTGGTGGCGTAATGAAGTTCCAGATCTATTCGGTGGCAGCAGATCGGACTTGCCCGGTGGTGGCACAATGAAGGTACAAGTTTTTTTTCTTCAGAGGTTTGGATCTGGTATAAGTCAATATGAATAACAGTGTAGAATCATATCTCCACGAGTCTGGCAAACTCGATGGATCAAATTTCAATAACTGGAAATTCAAGATACAGACTTTGCTCGAAAGTGCAAATGCGTGGGCGATCGTCACAGGAAATGAGCCGAGAGCAAGAACAGCGACACAAGAACAAGATTGGGATAAAAGGGAGACGAAAGCAAAGGTCATATTGAAAATGTTCGTTAAGGACGGAGTTATCCCCCATATTAGAGACTGTAAATCGGCCGCAGACATTTGGACGACAATCAAAAACCTGTACGAGACGCACAATACAAACCGTGTCTTGTCACTTAAAGGCAAGCTGTTTGCATTGAAGATGGAGGAGAATGAGTCCGTTGCTGGATTCATTGCCAGAGTCAAGGATTTGAGTGACAGATTGGGAGCAATCGGAGAGAAAGTTTCTGATTCAGATCTGGTCACGCTCACATTGAACAGAATGATTGATGAATACCAGACTTTCATCACAGGGCTGTCAGCGAGGGAGAAAGTCCCTTCATTTGAAGAGCTGACTGGGATCCTGCTGTAGGAAGAAGAGCGACGGCAAAATTTGAAAACTTAGAGCAATGACCTTGCTCTGATGGCAAAAAGGAGGCAGTACAGAGGGAAGCAGGACCAACACCAGCAACCGTAGCAGTAGCAGCAGAAAGGAGCCAATACATTTCAGAGGAGATAGTTTAAAGGTATGACTGCTAATGATTTTCCCATTAAGAAATGCTTTTACTGTGGAAAACCTGGTCATCAGATTAGAGAATGTTATAAGAAGCAAGCAGATGAAGGAAGAAACAGACAGAGAAAACATAAGGGGTATTTTGTTGGAGAACAAGAGGACCATAGCCACGAACTTCGACTATTTACAGTCGATTGTGCTCTTTCAGCCTCAAAAGGAGATGAGGACGACATATGGTATGTTGACTCAGGCGCATCCTCACATATGACTGGTAAGAAGGATTGGTTTGAATTTCTTGAAGAAACATCATGTGGGTCGAAAATTTATTTAGGAGATGATAGTGGATATGAGATCAAAGGACATGGTGATATTCCTGTAAAGTTACCTAATGGTAACATTAGGCATCTTAAAAATGTATTATATGTTCCAGGAATTAAGAAAAATTTGGTCTTTGTTTCAATGATTACTAACCAAGATATGCAAGTTCAATTCTTTAAGAATAACTGTGTCATTAAGGATAGCCAGATGGAAACAGTTGCAAAAGGAGTGCACGTGGGGAGCCTGTACAGATTAGATGCAAAGAGTATGCCACAGCGAGCAATGGTGGCAGCCGAATCAACACTCGAAGATCTATGGCATCAGAGATTCGGCCATCTTAATCTGCACGACCTCATCGTACTTCAGAGAAAAGGTATGGTCGACAGACTACCTGTTTTTCATAATGTTAAGCTGGATTGTGATGGGTGTGCATTAGGGAAAATGCATAGAGAAGAGTTCCCTTTGCATGTTAACGGAAAGGAAAGGAATATTCTAGAATTGGTGCATACAGATATTTGTGAACCTATGCAAACTAGGTCATTAGGAGGAGCATATTACTTTCTCTTGTTTACAGATGATTGCACTAGATATTCATGGATATACTTTTTGAGTAAAAAGAGTCAAGCCTTTCAGTGTTTTATAGAGTTTAAATCTATGGTAGAGAATCAGACAGGAAAAAGGATAAAAATTCTCCGCTCAGATCAAGGGGGAGAATACAGGTTGGGAGAGTTCATGAATTTCTGCAAGCAACATGGGATTGTGCAGCAATTTACAGTGCCACACACTCCACAACAGAATGGAGTGGCAGAACGGAAGAACAAAACTCTGGTGGAGTGCGCAAGGAGTATGCTACAAGGTAAGGGTCTATCAAATGGTCTTTGGGCAGAAGCTATTAACGCTGCTATATATTTGAAGAATAGGAGTCCTACTAGATGTCTAGGCTTCAAAACCGCTTTTGAAGCATTGTTTGGATTCAAACCAGCAGTTAGTCATTTAAGAATATTTGGATCAAAAGCTTATGCTCATATACCTAAGGCAGATAGGAAGAAGTTAGACCCCAAAGCCTTGAAATGTATATTTGTTGGATATGGCACTGAGTTCAAAGCATATAAGTTGTATAATCCTGTGACTCACAAAGTTTTTGCAAGCAGAAATGTCATATTTCATGAATAGGTTGAAGAAGGAAAGGAAGATTCTAACAGTGATTGCCACATTCCATTGCTTATAGAAGAAATCAGTGAGGAAGATGAAGAGCAGGAGCAGAAACAAGAAGAAGTGACAGATAATGTAATCAATGATGATGCAAGTGCTGAAATAGACAGAGTTGAGGTAAGTCCCCTACCGAGGAGTTCAGGTAGGAAGACAAGATTACCTGCTAAATTGAGAAACTATGCTTTAATGTCAAAAATTTTAAACATTGTAGAACCTGCTAATTACAAAGAAGCTAGTCAATTTAAGGAGTGGAGGACTGCAATGAATGAAGAAATGGAATCAATTCTTAGAAATGATACTTGGGATTTAGTTGAGCTGCCCAAGAATAAAACACCCATAGGTTGTAAATGGCTATTTAAACCAAAAATGAATGCAGATGGAAGTATAGAGAAATTAAAAGCTAGGCTGGTTGCAAAAGGATATTCACAGCAGGAAGGTATAGATTTTGATGATACTTTTGCACCTGTAGCAAAGCTAAATACAATCAGAATGCTTATTGCTTTAGCTACAAAATGTAATTGGGAATTACACCAGCTTGATGTTAAATCTGCATTTCTAAATGGTGATTTAAAAGAGGAAATTTACTTAATACAGCTAGAAGGATTTGTAAAGCAGGTGCAGGAACATCTTGTTTGCAGATTGAAAAAGGCTTTATATGGTTTAAAGCAAGCACCCAGGTCTTGGTACGAAAAGGTTGATTCTTTCTTTTTAGAGCATGGCTTTCATAGGAGCTTAAATGACCCAAATTTGTATACCAAGTATAATAATCAGAGGCAGATTATTTTGATTTCTTTGTATGTGGATGACATGATTATAACAGGAGATGCAGATGATTTAATCAGAGAAATCAAAAGGCTTATGGCACAAGTTTTTGAGATGAAGGATCTCGGAAGCCTTCATTACTGTCTGGGATTAGAAGTATGCAGAGATACTGGGCAAACATTTCTTACCCAAGGGAAGTATGCCAGAAATCTGTTGGAAAAGTTTGGTATGGATCAGTGTAGATCAGCAGCGACACCTTTGCAGCAGAATCTGAAGTTGAGAAGTGACGACGGCACTAAAGAGGTTGATGCTACAATGTACCGACAGCTGGTTGGCAGCTTGATATATCTTACAACAACCAGACCTGACTTAGCATACTCTGTTAGTGTGTTGAGCCAATTTATGTCAAAACCGCGTGAAAGTCACTGGATAGCAGCAAAGAACGTGTTGAGGTATCTGTGTGGTACTATTAATTATGGTATTTTATACACTGATATATCTGATGTTACTCTAGCAGGTTTTTCAGACTCAGACTGGGCAGGTAACCTGGATGATCGAAAGTCCATCACAGGTTATGCATTCAACATAGGATCCGGGGTCATAGCATGGAGCAGTAAGAAGCAGAGTACTGTAGCTTTGTCATCGTGTGAAGCTGAGTATCAAGCATTGTGTGTAGTGACGTGTGAAGCAATCTGGTTGAGAAGGCTTCTCAAGGATGCAGGAAAAGAACAGAAGAATTCTACTTCCATCAAAAGCGACAACCAAAGCACCATTAAATTGGCACATAATCCAATATTTCATAAAAACACCAAACATACAGACACTCAGCTCCAATTTATTAGAGAGAAAGTATAGGCAAAGGAAATTATTATTGAATATTGTAAAACTTGTGACAATGTGGCTGATATTTTTACAAAGCCTCTAGCACGAGTAAAGTTTGAATTGTTTAGAGGGATGTTAGGAGTCCAGGGGAACCCTTTCTCCATTAAGGGGGGGAGTTAAAAATAATTAAATATTATTTTGTATTAGTGGAGAAATGCTTACATAGTTGTAACGTATCTCCTTAGTTTAGGATTTGTTCCTAGAATTTAGGAGTGTGATTGCAACTCCCTGATTTCTTGAGTTGTACTTAAATGATGTAATCTTTCATTTTGAGGTAATAGAGTGTACGAGAGTGATCTCTCTGCTTTGTGAGTGTAGTCTCCAGGTGCAGGCCACACCTGTGAGCTACATCTCCTTCTTTTCAATTCTGTTTATATTTTATCTATCTTCAACCCTGGGAATAAGATCTCGGCGAAAATACAATCCTTCCAAAATATATGACATGGCTCACTTTTTACTATTGGGCCTTTTAATTCTAGAAGAAAAGATTATTCGACCCTTCTAAATTAATCAAAATGCACCCTTGAAATTTGACACGACAACTACCCCATTAAGTTTGACCCCCGATTTTGATGATGGTTCTCACCAAACCGGAGACGGACTTTACATATAATAATGCTATGGCAACACAAAAGTCACATGTTCGGCTCACTTCAAATAATATGTTAGGACCCTCACAGTATTTCGTCCCCTTTTTTTTGTTAATAAACTTTGGGTTAAGGAGGGAATGTGGCCAATGCAATGTTCGTCCCAATAAAACAATGATGCTCACGGCCCCATTGAATGCATTTGGCTCAAACGAATCTCACAACGACAGCTGGTACCTTTGGCTTAGGCACACGTATTTTGATGAGCTCCTCCACACAATGTCGAGCGTTCACATTGATCACGACCCTATCAATTTATTACAACCTCAGCAATGTAAACTCATCTCAAGACGGAGGGTTCGACCTACTCCAAATCAATTTAAATTTGGCCTTTGCATTCTGTAACCACTGATTTTGGTTTGGAAATTTTACAAGAAACCCTTAGGCTGGTAGGAACATCAGCTCTAATACCACTGTAATATCCTAAACAGGATATTTGACGGATTTTTGCAGAAATTTAACTCAACCAAAAATTTCACCACAAAATTACTATTCGATTAACAAAAGAATGCCATGTAAAATATAACAAGTAGAGTGCACGCAATTCAATAACACAATGAGCAGAAATATTCTCAACTTTCATTATAATAAATGACTAAAAGAGTGTATATGATGATATCGCTGAAATAGACAATCTAGGTTCCTTTGCTGTAAATGTTGCAATGCGATATTTATCAGCGCGCTTGTATCGCATGTCGCATTTCGCAACTCCCCTAGGTCGGGTCTTTCACTCTTGAACCTTGCGATGCGATGTTACACAATGATCCAATGGTCAACATCCACAGTGATCCGACGGTTAACGTGGCATCGCTCGGAGATCTGAATGACGTTCATCCGACCTCACGGGCCCGATGAGATTTATAAATCCTCAATTTAATTAAGTTCGGGTCTGGCTTTTCTCACATGCTAAACTCCTTTGGACGAAGCCGATGTGATTTATAAAGTGTAATTTAATTGATGTCGGGTCCGGTTCTTGAGTTAACGTCCGCTTGTTTTTTGAGCCAATACCCATCGGATAACGGTGGCCATGAGATCCTTCAGCTCGCGGAACTTCAATTTAAACCACGACTTAACACCAGGTTAACCCCGCAGTTGATAGATTGTAAGGCGTTGAAAATAAAATCAACGGCTAAGGATGAGTACGGCACTTCAAGCCCGATCAAGGAACTCATACACTTTCAATCCCCACAGTTGATTGATTGTAAGGCGTTGAAAATAAAATCAACGGCTAAGGATGAGTACGACACTTCAAGCCCAATCAAGGAACTCGTACACTTTCAATCCCCGCAGTTGTTAATACACGCGAAAGGTGACTAAATTCAACCACACAATATTCGAAGTTTCAAAACTAAACTGGAAGTTCAAATAAACGCAGTGATATTACAGAGGGATGCAACACCTCCGGGATTGACCAAATCTACGCAGAAAGACACAGAGAGATATTTTCTGCAACTAAATCTTATATGGGAAACAAGCCGAATCAGTCAAAATCCCCTTATTATAATCTGGAACTTACATAAGTACTGGTTCATTTAACAACCAGATCCTAAATCAAAGGATCGAACTAGCTAATCCTATCTAATTTGCATGATATTCTCCTCGAGAATCTCCACTACATCTAACTACTTGAATTGATTACATGATAATCTAAATCCTAGATTCTAGTCTAAATCCTATCTAGAAAGCTTTGTAAATTGACAGCTAAAGGACCCCACTCCTTTGCTTGTAAACTGTTTTTAGATTTTTGGAATAAATTGAAGCCTTTTGTCTTAAAGCCTCATGCTCCTACATCAAACTAGAAGCCCTAGTGTCTGAAACATCAATTCTTGTGTGTTAGTAAGGTCAAGTTGTTTGATCAACTTTTGAATGTGTGTTAGTAAGGTCAAGTTGTTTGATCAACTTTTGAACACATTCAGTGTCCAGACCTCCATCCTAGCAACTAACGGCCAACTGAAAGCGAAATATCCGACAGATGGTGGTTGGTCCATAGGATGGTTCATTACTTGACGGCTCTTATCGCGGAAGCCCTGACGAGCCGAAGTGTCAATATTGTTGATCTTGCAAAGTTCATCAACGATGGTCAGAGGCGGTTACGTTTTAAATGGAGTTCAAGTGATACCTCAAAGATGTGGTGGTGAAAGAGCGGTGTTTACAAGATTCCAGAGTGGATGTGAGTGCTAGTGAAGACCAGTCAGACAAAGATTATTCTTGTTGTTGTAATATGTGTTTTCAATGTTTTTCATGTAAGCATTAAGGGAGGGTGTTGGAAGTAATGCTTCCATGTGTATGATGGGATCAACAGGTTGTCATTGTGGGTCTCGAGGTGTCAATCTAGAAGTTATCGTTCCCTATGTCTAAGTTGTAGTTGTGTCATTTCCGATTCATAGATCCACTTTCTTAGGATCTAGATTCGTCGAAATCTGTGATCTATCTGCTATATATTTGTAACTGTCGTGATGAATAAAGATATCAAGTGCTTTGTGTGTGTCATAATGTTCTCTCTCTATTTTTCTAACATTTTCAACCTCTCTTCTCTTTTATCTTAATGGAAAATCCATTAATTACTATTTGTACCTAGATCTTTATCTTCTAGATCCATTACATAAAAGAATTGATTGCCGACTCATTTCGAACCAACAAATGTGGTTCATTATCTAAACAATTCTACTGACAAAAGCCTCCATTCAAATACTATTTTTAACATTGCTCGCCGTTAGCTAATTCAAATTATTATGCAAACTTTGGGGAACCCAGCAACTAATTTTTGTTATCTTATTTAAATTTGTCATTGGAGGGCATTATAATTAACGTCTACAATAGATTTAGTTTCCCATGGTAATACCTTGTAAATATTTACAAGTTGATCTTACATCGAAAATACACAAAAATATTGGACGACAATGTCAATGTGTTTTTCATAAAAATGACAGAAATCCAAATGGTCATCCATAAAACAACACATGGAGCATTGGACAAGGTACAAAGGGACGAATATTAACCATTCTGCTACAGCGAATTAGAGATGTTTTTCAGCTGATGATTCTAATGTTATAGAATGTATGGCCTTTTCTAATTGTTATTTTTATGTTTTCCATAATAGAGAGCTTGGAGAGAAGACTCTGATTCACGGAACTGGTTCTTCGTTGTTGATATTACTCATATTCAAGGAGAAACAACTTGCATCCGAGTAGCAATAGATTCTTTTCTTTTCTTTTTCTGAATAGGTACTACATATGGTTTGAGCAACTTAAAATTTTACTAGATTTAGTTGCATGAATACTTCCAATACTAAACAACGATGGATAACAACTGAAAATAGACTTAATGGATGTGTCGAATAACTGAAGTGCAACGTGAACTGTACATCTGAGCAAGTTAAAAAAATTCAGATAGAAAACAAAAATAAAGTGTAATGGACTTAGGGCCTTAGGCATATCTAATAACTGAAGTGCAATCTCGAAAGTATGTCCTAGAAATTTTACCTCATATCTGCTACACAAGTGCTGATACAAATCTTCTATCTTCACTCCAGATGTCATTTCAACATATATAGTAGATTGCATGCCCCGACTCTGATCATGACTCAAAATTTTCAATGATATTGAAAAACCACAAAAACAACCTAAAAACAAATATGGGATTGCCCTTAAAAGGAGAAACCTATTACTACTGATCAATGAATGCAACACCTGTTGACATTCACATAATGTTCTATCGAAGAATGTAAATCAACTTAATTAATAGCTTCCTGCAAAAAATTTACCATTGGCATTAGATGAGGTGTAAAGCTGACAGTGACTTTTGATTTTGAAGCATCACAGAGGCCTTGTTCTATTTCCGGAACTGGTAAAACATCCACACATTTTAAAGACTATTAATTTAAAAAACTCCAAAATTGGATCCAATAACAAACCTTGCTTATATAATATAATTAACCAACAGAACGTAAAAATCCTAGACAATAGGATATTGCTAACAAAACTGTCAAGCTATCGACAAAAAAGGTGTATTAACTTTTTTCATTTCTTACACACATTGATCAACAGTTTCCAAATATTACGTAATTAAATTAAGATATAATTTGGTCAATGCTCGCTCTTTGAATGACATATCAAACTGCTAGTGTTAGTGGGCTTCAATGCTGATAAGAAGGGCAAGTTTGGGTATACAATTTACAGATTTGATTCCTTTTCCGTCACTGTAAACTTTGAAGTGTCATATGGCACTGGGATAGGACAAGTGGTGTCTTTTCTCATTAACACCTCAATATGGCAGTGACTTTTGTATCAAAATACCACCATTCTTGAGGTTGGCAACGTTTCCCAAAGCTCTATGACAAGGAGAGACCTCCACCCTTGCATTAATATTAAAATTTGTAATGAAGTTTCTGTAAATACTGCCAACCTTAGTAACAACCTATAGGAGAGGCCCATTATTTGGAAAATTTACCAGCCTGCCATGAAACTCACCTATAGTCACCTTGACTTGGTCAAATCTAGTCAAACACATTAGTATTCTCAAACTTACAAGTCAAACTGCATCTAAGAGGTCAAAATTGGTCAGAGGCAGACCAATTGGGTCAAAAGTTATGGTCAATTTCACCAATAACTTTCTGTTTTTTTGCATGTCATGCAACAGGCAGCTTTTACTTTAAATTTGTAGTACACAAGGGCTATTGGAAAATATAACCCACTTAAATACTGAGCAAATATTGTGCACCATGAAAATATCATCGGCAAGAACTTAGGAAAACAATACTAATTTGTAATTGCAAACTATGTGCCCCATGAAAATAACAGTTAAAAAGAGCTTAGTTAAAAAGGTGGAAATGGAATAATTTCTACTCTTTAATTAAAAAATTAAAAAAAAACACTTAGATATAAGGGTTTACTTTTAAAAAACCCTAGACTTATCCGAAAACGAAAAAAATGGAGCCTAATTCAGAAATGAAGGAAGGATGATTTTCCTATAAGGGTATTTTAATCACACATCACGAGTTAATTACATTAAAAGGGAACATCCAAGGGAAAAAAGTTAATATTGCTATTAGAATTTAGTACAAGCAATGACGAAAATTATATAAATATTAATCTGGCGAATCAACTATTAATTTTAAATGCCAATGTAGGCGAAACAACAAATATTTTTTGAAAAAAATATGAAATTAATGATTTACAAATAATAGTAGATCATTATAAGTACATATTTCAATTTCATCTTGTTAAATGTATGACCAAGAGGTTGACATAATTCTTGGTCAACCTTGGTTTAAAGAATTAGGTGCATTCATGTTAAACATAGAGAAAAAAAATGATGTTTTCTTACAAGGGAAAAATGATCACATTTCGAGACATGACAATGAAGTCAGAATTGATAATGTCCTCATCGAAAGACTTTAAATATGTCACAAAATTGATACCTCAAAAGAATCAAAACACAATAACAGAGAAGCAAAAAGAGCTTGAGGATGTCATATCCAATAAAAACAAAGAAAAATTTTGTTTAAAAGATCATATCCAAAAACTACTTGCACAAGTCAAAAAGTGTAAAACTAAGAAGCACAAGTTAGAAGAAGAAAAGGAAAGTTCCGACAAAGTCTATCAGAGAAAGAAGAGGAAAATTTACACTTAAAGAACCTTAATCAAAATTATTAGAACAAATTAAGTGTTTAAAAGATGAGAAATTTGAATACCAAATTAAAGTCGACTCAAAAAGTGAGGAACTCTTACATCTCAAAAATCATAATCAGAGTCTACTCACTCAAATTAAGAAACTTAAAAATGATAAGAAATCATTGAACAACAAATTAGAAGAATTTATCACGAAAGAAGTGTCGCAGTTTTCAGTCCATGTTGAAGAAAAAGATTCGAACACCAATCCAATCAATATCACAACTCAAGAAAATGACAAACTAGATGAAGGAAAAACATATTTAGATGTTACAGTTCAGACGATGGAAATTCAAAGTGAATATTTTGTAACCAATTCAGTGTGAAAATTCCAAAACTTGAATACTATTGCAGCAACTAGTATTATTTCTTCTTACTAATCAATTAATTATTCAATTTATTGCTACGGCAACATCAACATAAACACACTGCAACCTTCACAAATAAAAATTGCGGAAATAAAATAGCGCTAGAACTGAGAAATGCTAGCACACACACATAAAATTTAACACCGTTGTTTTTGGACAAAAGTCCCCGGAAAAACCCAATGCAAGAAAACCGGTGCAGCAGATGAAATTTTAATTTTATCATGGAACAATGAAATTTGAGTACAATCTATGGATGCCCAACTAGCAATCCAAACAACAAGAAAATATGGGCAAAATTATGTAAGGGAATTACCATTCCTCCACAGGTAATCTCGACACAACTTCTCTTCAGAAACTCGTCCTCCTGGACCCTCTGTGTCAGCCATGTGCTGCTCTACGCGGACCCTATGACGTCTATCTTCTGAACTGCCTCAGATGAAGTCATTTTGCCTGTCTCTACTGAGGAAATCGCTTCTCTAGCACTCTGGACCCTCTGCACGGCCTTTGGAACTAAAAACGAACTTCGCTCCAGCAAAATCGAATTGCTTTTGAAGCTGCCTCTTTGGATCTGGAAAACTTCCTCTGTATCATTGTCTTTGCCCCTCACTGACCCTACTTCGATCTCTGGCTCTCCGGCAAATGCTACTACTCTCTGGAAATCTATCTGCCAATAAAATTTAGCTACAAAAATGTCTTCTCCAAATGCCCATCGACTTTCTCTTGTAATCCATTGTTGGAACACCAACGGCCAAGATTAAATCTTAATCAATGGCTAGGATCATCTTGGAGTTGATTTGTGTGAGTTTCTAGATGATTCTCACCTTATCTCAATTAATACTGATTAATTAACCATATTTCCTAAGTTTAGACTTAGGAAATATTTAAAAATCGGCTAATACTCTAATTAAGACACTTCGAGGTGGAATTTCCAGAAACGATTTCTAGGTTTTCGAGATCTCATGTATCCTAGCCTCTCCACCAAAGTTTGTGGCTAGAATACATCCAATGCTACAGATACTAACACTCCCCCTTAGCGAGGACTGTGTTATTTTTCTAGTGTTACACATCCTGCCACAACACCCTGTCTCTGTATCACCTCTGTCACGTTGTTGATGTCTGGCTATTGCTGCCCACCAACCACTGCACAACTTTGATGTTGCATCTGTTTTGCTGTGGAAACTGCTATACCGTTGCCAACTCTGCATCTGCACTGCAACTCCCTCTCATCTATTGTTGTTGCAACTGCAACAACTGCAACTGAAAAGAATCCAAAATACTAAATCAATTGTGTTCAGTATGATGGATCTGCCTCCAGAGTCTCTGACTGCTACTAGTGTCTGCACGGTCACTGAAGAATCTGCATTATTTCCAACCTTGCATTGACCCACCTGCTTTATTGTCAACACTGCACTACATTCCTCAATATCTGATTGCTACTAGTTTGCAACTGTCACTCTGGTATTGACTACATCAACTGCCACTGATCCATCCTACTACTGAATATTGTGGGCCCCCGTAGCAAGGTAATGATCCATGAGGTGGACTCCTCAGTGGATCCTGCCCAAATTTGTAGCTCTTTGGGGCTACAACTCCAAGTCACCCCACCTCACTCCTGGAGGTATGACTTCCAACACAAAGTCTTCCTGCAACATGGAGAACAACTTGTCGATCTCAGCTGACGTTGCCTGCTAATCGTGCTTCTCTGACTTGACCTTCTTTCTGAGAGGCCACTAGGTACCTGTAGTGGCCAAACTTGCCACACCTAAAGCACTTAACCTTTGACAGGTCCTTCTTCTTTCTTTGCTCCTCCTACCCCTAACTAGGACCCTTAGATATTAGGGCCACATTCTCCTCCTCCTTCACCACCTTTTGTCTGTTGCTACTGTTGCCACTGATGGAGCTCTTCAACAAAGCTCGTCTCAATTCCTCCTGTTGTAAATCAGCCCACATTCTGTCCCATCCAGGTAGTGTGTCTCTGCCCAATATGCTTTGGACGAAGACCTACCAATCCTATGACACATTATTGAGTCCCAATCATACTAGCTCTGAAGATTGAGGCACTGCCCCAACAGCTGAAAGTTGGTCTCAGACTTCTTGAATCTTGGTGAGGAAGGGATGTATGTCTTCCCCTTTCCACATCCTAATGCATCTGAGGTTCTCCTCTAGGAACATCTTTCGATTCTCAGAACTACCCTGGTATAGTGTGGAGAGAGCATCAATGTTGCTTTGGTCATTCCCTTGGCCACTATATGTGAGACTATATGGTCCCAGATTCCATCTAGGATTAACCGCTTCACTCGCGCCATCACCTTCCTATATTCCTTGAGCTGGTATGCATCCTGAGGAACTGCCACTACATTATCAATGTAGGATGTTAGGCCATATTCATTTAGAAGGAAGGAGATCCTGGCCTTCCAGATGACATAGTTGTACGATCTATCCAACCTATCCTGATCTCTACGTCCTGCAGTGACCATCTCGAAAACTGTCAAATATCCTCTCTTTCGTTTTGCTTGGTTGTTGTTTTGCTACTCGCACTCCGCTCTGTTGTGTGTGTTTTTCTCTTCCACCCGACGTCGGTTCTGCTACTGCAAAAACCCTATGCGTCCAACTAGAAATCTGCTCAGCGAAAATCTGAGCTACAGCTACTCCCTCTGACTGTTGGAATCACACTCCCGGCCAAATCAAATTTTCTGCACCCCTGCTACTGAAAATCGAACTATTGGCCCAACAATTCAGCCTGCCTATCTGAGCACTGCACTACCTCAAGAATTTCGGCCTGCTGCTCCCTCTAAGCAATGAAATTCTCTTCTTTCGCTTCTGAGCTTCCGGCTGATCACTCACGCTCTAATACCATGTGAAAATTCCAAAACTGGAATCTTATTGCAGCAACTGATATTATTTCTTCTTACTGATAAATTAATTATTCAGTTTATTGCTACGGAAACATAAAAAAAAAAACACTGCAACCTTCACAAATAAAAATTGTGGAAATAAAATAGCGTTGGAACTGAGAAATGCTAGCACACACATAAAATTAACACCGTTGTTTTTGCAAAAATTATGCAACTGCAGTCAAATTCCACTTTGGACAGTCCCCCTGATGGAGATAATAATTGCATTGAATTCCTCTTTCTGAGAGGACAAAATCGACCTAAAGATCACTCAAATCAGATAAGGGAAAGTGTAATTATGAAGAAAAACCCACATGTGCATATTTGATAAGGTTGACCCTAAAGCAAAGTGGACTGTTGGATTTTCTAAGTCTAATTGTTAGAAATCCTTCCTATACTTTCTGATTTATTTCTTCCTACTTGTTTTGTTAATTAACATGTTATTTACCATGTAAATACTGAAAATAAATACAAGTATAGTCTCAACACATACAGATCATCAACTGAAGGAAAAAAAACAAGCACACAAGTGACACCATTATTTTTGGACTAATGTCCCCGGAAAAACCTAATGCGGGAAAATCCGTGCAACTATCTGAGGGTTTTATTATTAAACAATTTCAGAATACAATCTGGGTGCCATAAATGGCTCACCCAACAGAGAATGCCCACGGCAGTACTACCTCTCAGTCGGAGACAGATATCAGCCCCAATCTGCGCCATGAAATCTCCCAGCGTCAACCTCTAGGGTCTGCGTCAACCTCTCAAGCCCAGCACCTGCCTAGGGTCAGTACAACTAGCCCAGCGTCAGCCTCTCTAGGCTTTGTGTCAACCTTTGTGTCTTCCACGCTGGCCCTCCTCAGGCTCTGCGTAGCTCCTGGCTACCTCTGCATGGCCTTTGGATGCTTCTGCTTGGCCTCTAGCTGGCTCTGTGTCAACCCTCTTCTGGTTCCTGCACTGAAGCTCCCGGTACTATCTCTGCCTCTCTACTACTGCATTCACTGCCCCTCAACTGCAACTCTCTCAACTGCAACTCTGATCACTCCTTCGATTTCTTCAACAAGCCTTGCCCCAGAAAATCAAATTCTTGATCAACTCGGAGTGTTCTCCAAGTGACCCTCAAGCCTCCTCTTATACTTTTCTCATTGACAATTCAATGGTAGAGATTAAGTCCCTAATCAACAGCTAAGATTAGATCTAGCTTGATCCATGACTTTTGGACCATTCTAACTCAGTTTTATATTAATTCACATTAATATTTTATTTTCCCTAAGTTTAGACTTAGGGACTTCATTAAAAAAATTAATTATTTTAATATCTCCCAAACTGGTTAGATTCTGCCCAAACCATTTTTAGGTATTGGAAATCTCATGTGCTTTAGCCTCTCCACCAATTTTCATGGCTAGAGCACATCCGATGCTACCCCAAATCAACACCCCCTCTTAGCGAGGACTGTGCTCGAGTAATACTCCTCACTGAGCATCACCCTGATCATCTGGCATCGGTCCCTGTGCTAATGCTAGACCTGTTGCCCAACATCCCTTGCACTGCTGCATCATGTACTGCTACCCATGGCCCTGCCACTGCCACTGCTACATTTGCATTGCAAACCCTCTCATCATGCTACATCATGTTGCCCATAGCACTGCCACTACTAACTATTGCACTGCAACTCAGTTATTGAGAAGTAATTGATCTCCCAACTCTGACATCTCCATCAGGCTAGAAACACTCCCAATGTTGAAGCTCCCTCTGTCACTGACAAGTGCTCCCTCTCTGACCTCTTTGTTGCTGCAATAACTCTGGGCATCTCGCACTGCTGCCTCACACTGTCCTGGGACTCCTACACTGTAACTCCCTTTGTCGCTCCATCCGCATTCGTCTCTACCGACATCAGCCAGTGCTGCTACTCCTCTTCGGTGCTCTCGTAGCAAGGTTTAATCAAAGAGGTTGGGTACCTCGAGGATCCTGCCCCTCATCCCTTGTAGTCCATCTGACTACAGCTCGATGTCTCCCCACTTCCTCTCAAATGGCGTACGAGCACTCATGGCACAGTCATCATCTGTCTCCACTTCTTTCTCTGCCCTTGCTGGCGCAACCTTGGCCTCAGAAGCCTCTCCATTGCTCTTCTTCCTCAAACACTAGCTCGCATAGTGACCTAGTTTCCCACAGTGGAAGCATTTGACCTTGGAGAGGTCCTTCTTCTTCCGTTTCTCCTGCTTTCCCTCAGATGCTAGGGCAGCATCCTCCTCTTCCTCCTTGATTCTGACCCCCTTGCCGCTGCTTCCCGCCTTGGTTAGCCTTCTGATCTCTTCTTGACGAAAAGCCACCCATAGTTCCTCCCAATCTTGAAGGGTCGACCTGCCCAGTATGCTCTGGACAAATACCTCCAAATCCTCTAAGACTACGTTCAATGCGTTCCTCACCAACATCTCCCCATCCGGCGTGGCCCCTATGGAAGTTAGCTGATCTCGGATCTCCATCAATCGACCGGGGAAGGTGTCTATCTGTTCTGCCTTCTTCATCTAGTATGACCGCAACTGATTTTCTAGTATCATCTTCCTCTGCACGAAAGTATGCTAATACAATTTCGTCAGGGCCTCCCACATTGCATTTTTCATGTCCTTTTCGGAAATATGTGGTACTACATGGTCCTTGACCCCGTCAAGGATGATGCTCTTGGCCCTCGCCATTGCCTCCTCGTACTTTTCGTTCTCAACTAGGTCAACTGGGATCGCTATCGTGTTCAAGGCGAAATGCTTTAGACGATTCTTGTCTAGAACAGACAAGATCATGGCTTTCCAGACTACGAAGTTTGAGGCTCTGTCTAGTGTGTCCTGATCTCTTACCCCATTCACTTCCATTTCATTGCTCCTCCTTCGACTCTTCTGAGTCTCTCTACTTCCCTCCTAGAAGTTCTCATTGTGACTCCCTCTGAGCCTCGATTTCCCTCTTGGAAACCCCTCTGCCAATGTCGAGATTCCCCCACTCCGATCGTTAGTGGAGCTGCACCATTGATCCAGATTTCTTGGCTAGAAATCTTCAATAGCAACCCCCTCCTTTGTCTTGCCCTGTTAGGTATTGTTCTGACCAAAGCACCCCACCAGCTTCACTTTGCAACTTACCCACAGTGTCCTATGCCCCAGCAAACTGAAGGTTAGAGCCTCTAGGCTCTGCGCAATCCCGGCACCAGCAAAATACGCACCTCCTAGCCATGGGCGTCAATCGTCTCTGACTAAGAAAGATGATCGGGCACTACGTAGGTCAGGTCTGCTCCTCTCTGCCACTGTGCTGATCCTCTTCCCGGCTCGAACTGATGACACAAGCATTGCGTCACCCCTTCCTTGCTGCTTTTCCGCTAGGAACAGCTTCTGTCACTCAGGACAGCTGTTTCGGCTACTACTACTCTGCTCGGCTGATGCCCTCAATTATCCTGTGATCTGCAACCACGCTCTGATACCATGTTGGAATTTCTAAGTCTAACTGTTAGAAATCCTTCCTATACTTTTTGATTTATTTCTTCCTACTTGTTCTGTTAATTAACAAGTTATTTACCATGTAAATAATGAAAATAAATACAAGTACAGTCTCAACACATACAGATCATCAACTAAAGGAAAAAAAAAACAAGCACACAAGTGAAAATCCCAATGCGGGAAAACCGGTGTAGCTATCCGAGGGTTTTATTATTAAGCAATTTCATAATACAATCTGGGTGCCAGAAATCGCTCACCCAACAGAGAATACCCTCGGCAATAGTACTTCTCGATCGGAGACAAATATCAGCGCCAATCTGCCCCATGAAATCTCCCAGCGTCAGCCTCTAGGGTCTACATCAACCTCTCAGGCCTAACGTCAGCCCAACTAGCCCAGCATCAGCTTCTCTGGGTTCTGCGTCAACCTCTGAAGCCTCTGCGTCTCCCACGCTGGCCCTCTTCAAGCTCTGCACAGCTCCTGGCTGCCTCTGCGTGGCCTATAGTTGCTTCTGCATGGCCTCTCGTTGCTTCTGCTTGGCCTCTAGCTGGCTCTGCGTCAACCCTCTTCCAACTCCTGCGTTGATGCTCCGGTACTATCTCTGCCTCTCTGCTACTACATTCACTGCCCCTCAACTACAACTCTGATCACTCCTTCAATTTCCTCAAAAAGCCCTACCCCAGAAAATCGAATTCTTGATCAACTTAGTGTGTTGTCCAAGTGACTTTTAAGCCTCTTATACTTTTCTCATTGACAATTCAATGGCCGAGACTAAGTCCCTAATCAACAGCTAAGATTAGATCTGGCTTGATCCATGACTTTTGGACCATTCTAAGTCAGTTTTATATTAATTCACATTAATATTTTATTTTCCCTAAGTTCAGACTTAAGGACTTCATTAAAAATATTAATTATTTTAATATCTCCCAAACTGGTTAGATTCTGCCCAAACCATTTCTGGGTATTGGAGATCTCATGTGCTTTAGCCTCTTGCCAATTTTCATGGCTAGAGCACATTCGATGCTACCCCAAATCAACATGGACCACCTTGAAAGGCTATAAATACAAGTGCCCTCTACCTCATTTAGACACAATCATGAGACACTCTTCTATCTTGGTTTTGGCTCGCACAGGTCTGAGGCTCGTCCGCAGAGGAATAGGTTCTGTTTGAGGTGAAGTTGCAGAGTTCAAAGCTTGCATTTCAGATCTAGGGTTTTGGGCCACAATCACAAGCATAACATAGGATGGATCCGACCATAGTCGCTCGCACAAAAGTTCATCCATGCGACTGGAGACTTCCATTCGCATGTACAACTCTCCATCCATGCAACTGGGAGTTAGGGTTTAAGATTCTTGGTTGCAGACCCCAGTCGCTCGCAAACCAAGCTTAAAAGAGCGACCAAGAAGTTATAATCACTCACTCACAGTGTTTCAGAGTGTGACTAGGAAGCCAAAGTTGCTCGTACAACATTTTGAAGAGTGCGAGTGAAGCTCAGAGATAGATCTAGCCAGATCCGACTGCAGTCACTCACTTACAGTGTCTTAGAGAGCGACCAAGTAGCTATAGTCACTCAGATGATGACTCCTCAATGCGACCAAGACCTAAAAGATGAAATCTCAGTCTTCCAAAGATTTAGCTCGGTGACCATAGGGTTCGGTTGTTGACAACAGACAGTGATAGTTCATTACAGCCTTTAGAATCATATCTTTTAGTATAAGCATTATTGGGTTCATTTATGGATGTTGTAGTTGTTTTTTATGGTTAGTTGCATAGATGAAGACATGGATCATTGTACTCTCTTTTGCTGAATCATTTGATGACGTCTAATAAGAAGAAGAATTTAAAAGGATTTTCCCCATAGTGGGTTTTGCACTGGTCTTTGACCAATACTAGTGTCTCTATGTGTGAATGCTTTTCTTCTATTGTTCCTTTACGTTCGACTGCATTGATGATGATGATATTATTCTTTCTACATAGTTGCATATGTTGTTGAACAATGATGTAAATATGAATAATGTTATGATGGGGTGAACTTAATGTGTTAATGATGAAATGCAATTATCAAAGCAAAGAACAATATAGCCCTAAGAAAAATTAACGTTGTATCAGAGTTCGGCTGAACAAAAATCATGGCGATCATCCCCATGGAGACACCTTTGATGGAAGCAAGAGAAGATGGAGGAGACCTAAAAGAATTCTAAGGTTTGAGGAAAACCTTAGGCAATTTGTGTATTATGGTTTGAGGGATATTATGAGGTTAGGGTTTGAGAGAAACCCTGGTTTATGGAAAATATTTGTGATATGAAATCTAGAAACCCTAGCATGGTCAAAGTAAAGATAGTCAAACACTTTTGGAAGATTTGATGAAGCCCTAGAAGGGATAGTCTCCAGTAGGCCTGGTTGTTGATAAAGTTGATTGAAGGCAACATTGTTATGTAGACAATGGACAGTGATGGCTCTTGAAGGTTGGGAGAGGATCACCTCTCATTGAAGATAAGTATTTCTTGACTTATGATGCTCCTTTACGTCTTTACTTTTGTCTAGACTTGTAGATCTGATTATTGTTTTAATCAGTACTTATACTTCCTGCATGTATATTTGAGTATTTGGTTGTTTCTAACCTCTTTGATGAGATGTAATAAGAGGATCCTTCTTGAGGATCATTTGAGATGCAAGAAAGAAAAGCTAGAGTTGGAAAAGGTAAAGAGGCACCTGATGAAAAAGATGACTAAGTGAAACAAGTTGCCCATGTCAAATGAAAAGGTGCACAAGTATTTGAATACTACAAGGTATGCATGGTATATTGTTTCAATGTTATGTTTCAGCTGTAATATTATCAAAGCCCTAAAGTATGATGGCAATATCTCCTTCTCAAATGGTTCATGCATGCATATCAAAGTGATTTGGATTCATTGTTCTTATGATTGAACATGTATCTTACTTTTAGACATGAGGCTACTTAATGGTGATTTTTGATATGTTAAGTTACGGTATGTTCTATGCTCATAACAGTTTACTTCATTTTCTTATTATATTCCACAGATTAGCAATCACATGTACATAAAGTAAAGTGCAGATAGAACATTAAACGATCGACAAAAAACAAGCCAAGACAAGAGACACAAGATGTGGCAGCTAGCCAGGGACAAACCCCACAATGTGTGGGGAAACCCTTTGATCACATCTTCTTTTATCTTCAATAATTCAGCAGAGAGAAATAGTACAATAAATCTAACTTATATCAGTAGTAGCAAACCCTAGATCAACAGCATTAGCATTAGCGGCTTCATCATCAAAACTAGAGCAGACAATATCTCACAAACCGACCGTCGGATCGGCTTGATTCCACCACCAAAAGTTGTGGCTTTCAGACGAGGTTCAGATGAACCTACAACATAGTTCAGATGAGGAGATCTTCTAGTCCACGCAGGTCAAACTTCACTTCTGCAGTTGCAGCTTCAGTTTCAGCAGCTTCCTTCAAACTAGGGCAGTCAATATCTTGCAAACCATCCATCAGATTGACTTGATTCCACCACCAAAAGTTGCGGCTTTCAGACGAAGTTCAAATGAACCTACAGCGCAGTTCAGATGAGGAGATCTTCTAGTCCAAGCAGGTCAAACTTTATTTCTGCAGTTGCAGCTTCAATTTCAGCAACTTCCGGTTTCACATGTGTGAGGGAGAGACCCTTTTCTGTGTAGTAGAGAAGAGACTCTTTTCTGCGCAGTAGAGAGAGATAGATGTGATGAGATGAGTGAGTCCAAATGAGGAAAAGTCCTCCTATATTTATACACAACGTTGGTGTTTGAATAGATGTGACTGTTGGGCTTCTGAGCCTACATGAGTTGTAAGTCGGCTTGATAATAATTCCATAATCAAAATAAATTCATATCTCCATGAATACTTATCGGAATCGGATAATCTTTATATCAATCCTACACCTCTCGACGAGAGGAATCTAATAAAAATATTATCAGCCATGAATAAGATGACACACATGAAGTTTTGCCCTAGTTGCCAATTTTAACACTCCCTCTCAACTAGGGACAACTTCATTTGCAATCTGTCTATCAGTCATTACTATTCATCTATCAAATGCACTGCCATGTACAGCCTGACCCTTGCCCTGCTCTGCTGTATTCTACCTGTTCTGCTTTGTCTTGTTCTGCCTTGTACTGATCTGTACGGCTCTGCTCTGTTATGCGTTGCTCTGCTTTGTTCTGTTCTGCTCTGCTTTTGTCTGAATTATGAAGAAGAAATGATCGAGGATGTATCATACTGACTCAAAGTCAGTCTCAAAGTATGTACCACTGGTCACAGACCAGTCTCAACCAACCCAAAGTCAGCGTCATAGTGAGTACAACTCCACTGGTCCCAGACCAGTATCATCCTCCACTAACTCAAAGTCAGTCTCAGA
>APFE030022224.1:104331-140051 GCA_000404065.3 Pinus taeda
ATCTCCATGAATACTTATCGGAATCAGATGATCTTTATATCAATCCTACACCTCTCAACGAGAGGAATCTAATAAAAATATTATCAGCCATGAATAAGATGACCCACATGAAGTTTTGCCCTAGTTGCCAGTTTTAACATGATATAGTCATATACTTTATGTTTGGCTAACATCTATCATTTTGGATATCTTGATGCCATAAAGAAGGTCACCACCTTGATTCTAGTAGATGGTAACTTGACACTATTTGTTTTTGAAAAGCATGGCAACCATGATGATAGAAGTATAACAATGAGATTGATACTCAGGATCTTTTGTTGGCCATGGTTATGTTTTGATGTATATGGTAAAATTGAATGCCCTATGGATTGAGTTATGTAACAAAGAAGTAATGCTTGTGATTATGATTCTTGAAGTATGCTCCTATTAACTATTTGACACTAACCCTTCATTAAAGATTGATGTCACGGTGAAGTAGTTGATGCTAACATATATGACCATGATGAATATGTGATATACTCTGACCTTATGATCTAACAGATCTACTGATGCATGACAACATTATAGACAGGTTGATGGCATGAATGAAGATGACTAAAGTGGAATCTCATTCAGAGGGGAAACCTCTCCATAATATCCCTTCTCCTATTGTCATTTGCATTATATACTCTTTACTGCTGAAGTATGATTTATGGGCATGAATAGACAAATATTTGACATTGTTGATCTACAGTAAAGTCTTGATCTGAGAAGAGAGAGTTTTCTCTTACTCTAAGCCTCAATGTCACAGGAGAAAGCCTGCAAGTGTGATTATAGCCTTTTAGCCACACAGATGCAAGCTCAAGGGTGCGACTAAGGCACTGAGTCAATTCTGAGCTAGGGTTTGGCAGTTGGGAAGCCACAGTCGCTCACATAACATCTTGAAGGGCGCGACTGTAATCTCCCAACTGCTCAGAGGAAGGTCTATGGGTGCCACTATTCCTATTGGACATAAAAATGAAGTTTTGTGCATGAAATCAGATGTTCACCTGAAAGATGTCAGTACTACAGACATGAAGCAAACAACAAAAAGTTCCATGAGCAGGAAAGTTTGAGTGTTTACTATAATATTAATATGATGACTAAACTTATGTTTGCAAGTGACCGGGGTATGCATATAGATGTGTCATTACGTTTGAAGTTTGTGTTGCAAGGGTTTGACATGATTTGGCTGATTGATATAGATGAGCAGTGTTTGGAGTTTTGTCATGATGATTGATAATGATTTAGAACTTTGGCTTGATGATTGAGATATGTTTTGGACTATAGATCTCTTTATGATAGAAAATTTGGATTTGACCTTATGGCTAATGATTTGATTTGACAATGGATGATTTGCCTTGATGACAATGATATATGAGCATAGTGACTTCCAATGACTTATATGGGTATTCGATGATCACTAAGAGAATCAAGGATAATTTTTCTAGCTTTGATTTCACCCTTTTCATATTTGGATTTGACAGCAGTACTTGCTTTATCTGGTGGATCAACTATTGTGTCTTCAACATACTCCAGAACTTTATGTTCTTCAAGAGCGATATCTACCCTTGCTTTCCACGGACCAAAGTTTGATACATCATTCAACTTTTCCTCTATCTTGAAGTAGGACGAATCCATCTCAATCAGAAAACTTTCGCAGCAAGTGGGGTCTCCTTGGGTGATCTCTGATCTCCTTGGATTTGTCTTCACCAAGGCTCTGATACCATGTTAAAATCTGAAAGTTCTATGCAGGAATTTAAAAATTCTTTGCAGAAACTTGAAAGTTTTATGCAGAAAATTGAATGTACTTTGCAGAAAAATGAATGAAACTGAATGTACTTCGCAGAAAGTTGAATGTACTTTGCAGAAAATTGAATGTACTATGAATAAAGTTGAATGTACATTGCAGAAAATTGAATGTACTTTGCAGAAAGTTCAATGTCATTTGCAGAGAACTAAATGTACTATGTTGTTACAATTTTTGAGAGTGGAGATTCTTGTTCACAACTTTTCATGACAGATATTGTAGATATAACAAAAACTTGAGGATCATATGAAGACAGCCAAGCACAAATATGAAACACTGAGAGTTAGGTCCAATGACCAAGGAAAAACCCACAAGGGGAAACCCAAATGATTCTTCTTCTATTAGATTTCTTCAATTGTTCAGTAGAGTATAGAGAGAGAAAGAGAATGAGAATGAATAGAGTCACCACTGTTTAATCAACTTGCAACTGAAATGCTCTTGCTCTTTGCTGGAAAATCTCCTCCTCCTCTTGATTAGATCTTGTCCTACACACTTGCTCCAACTCCTTCCTTGCTCTTACTCTTCACTTTCTCTCACACTTCTCTTGCACACACTCAACTCTAGCTCTTCTTCTTCACAATGAACATGTTACTCTCAACTCTAACTTGCTCTTTATTAAATAGATAAGAAAGAAGAGTTACAAAATGAATTCATTCCTTGAGCCAATAATAGGAGAATTGAATTCCATGAGGGAGGAATTACTTGAGGAGAAGTGTAACTCATCCCAAGAATAGAGAGGTACATGTGAAAATTCCTAGATCTAACAATCTTTGGAATCCTATAGCAACCAACTGAATCTACTTCACCTAGATTATAAATTACATTACAAACTTATTTCATATTTCTTCACGAAATATTGAAGTAAATTACTAAAGCAGCCTAGACAAAATTAAATATGATTTTGAAACATAAAAACTGAGAAAGGAAATACAAAGACATAGGGCACCGTTATTTTTTGACAAATGTCCCTGGAAAAACCCAATGCGGGAAAACCAGTGCAATAGCTCTGAGGGTTTTATTATTATGCAGGAAGAAATCTGAGTACAATTCTAGGATGCTCAACTAGCAATCCAATACAGAGAGAATACTAGACAAAAGAATGGCGAAATGATCTCACCCTGTCACTAGGAGAACCAGTGACTAATCCTGCTGAATTGGAGGCTCTGCGTCACCCTCTGTGTGGCCTCTCTGCAGAACTGCGTCACTCTCGACAATTTTTGCGGCACCCCTGCTGGGTATCACATTGCCTCTCCTTTGGATCCTCTGCTAGCTGAGAAAATCGACCTTATGCCTCCCGGACTCACACCCCGGCTTCCGATAACTAAAACTCGAAATCCCTCGGTAGGAAACTCGACTTTTCCTCTATGGCATGCATTGCCTCTGCGTCAACACTTGCATGGGCCAGCTTTTTCCCCTCTCTGGACGTCTTTCTTTCCTTTCTCTGCCTCGTACTCTCCGGACATTCCTTTTTCCGGATTCTCACTACCCCTTTGTTGTAAGAAATCTCCTCAATTGATTTTTCCTCCTGAGAACTTCTCACTTCATAAAATCGATTTCTTGATCTCTCTTGGTGTGTTTTCCAAATGACCCTCAAGCCCCTTCTTATATCTTCCTATTGGACAACCAACGGCCTAGATTAACTCCTAATCAAAGGCTCAGATCATTTTGACTTAACCTCCATCTTTTTCTAAAAATTACACCCACAATTAGATTAATACCCATTCATATTTTAATTTTCCTAAGTTTAAGACTTAGAAACTCCATTAAAAATATTAATTATTTTAATAAAATCGTCTCTGGGTGGAATTTCCCAAAACGGTTTCTAGGTCCTTTGGAATGCATGTGCCCAAGCCTCCCTGCAAAATTTGAGGCCTAGAGCACATTCAATGCTACCCCAAATCAACACTCCCTCTTAGCGAGGAATGTGCTCTAACAAAATAGTGTTGTTGCATACTGCTCTGACTCTGAAGCATCAACCTCCGCACTGATGTCTGACATGTTGTCCACCAACTACTGCGTCGTTGTTGCAACTGTATTGTTGCCTTTGACACTGCCACTGTCAATGCTACATTTGTACTACAGCTCCCTCTCAAATGTTGCATCTGTTATGCTGCTAGCACTGCCACTGCTAACATTGCATCCGTACTGCAACTCAGTTGCTAAGAGAAGCAATTGAAAAACATCCAAAATTATTGAACTAACTGTGTTCAGTATGAT
This sequence comes from Pinus taeda, assembly GCA_000404065.3. Lineage (NCBI taxonomy): Eukaryota > Viridiplantae > Streptophyta > Pinopsida > Pinales > Pinaceae > Pinus > Pinus taeda. The sequence continues at coordinate 108,377 of APFE030022224.1, forward strand.
ACCACGTGAATGTTGGAACTGATTGCTACTAGTCTCTACGTTGACCCTCTGAATCTACTACACTGCCGCTGACCTCTACTTTCTGCCATCTACACTACTGCCAACTCTGCTCTGCGTTGTTCAGTCTCTAGCGCTCCTAACCACTGAAATTGTCTCCCCATCACTCCTCTGCACCATCCGACACTAGTCCATCCTGCTACTGCAAAACGGGGCTCCTATAGCAAGGTATTGATCCAAGAGGTGGACTCCTCAAGGGTCTTGCCCATCTATAGCTCTTTCGAACCATAGCTCCAGATCAACCCACCCCCCTCCTAGAAGTATCTCTATTGTCATGGCAAACTCCTCCTCGTTGATCTTCACAGCTACAACCTTAGGATTGCGCTTCTCATCCTTTTCCTTTTTCTTCAAAGGACACTCGAATGCATAGTGGCCCTTATCGCCACATCCAAAACACTTCACCTTAGAGACGTCCTTCTTTCGTCTCTGTTGCCCCTGCTGCCCCTCGATGCAAGGACTGCATTATCCTCCTCCTCCTTGGGCTTCGACCCACTATTGTTGTTGTTTCCATCAAGTTTGACCTTGACTAGGTCTCTCCTCAGCTCCTCTTGTTTTAGAGTTGCCCACATCTCATCCCAATTAGGCAATGTTGCTTTGCCCAGGATACTCTGGACAAAGACTTGCCACTCATCTGAGACAGAATTGAGGGCCAGTGTAACCAACTCTAAATCCTAAGGTGTATGCCCCGCAGCAGATAACTCATCACGGGTTTCCTTCCGCTTCGTGAGGAATGGATCCACACGCTCTCCCTTCTACATCTAAGCAAATCTCAGCTTTTGTTCTAAGTACATATTCCATTGCTCGAAAGATCCCTGATATAATGCGGCCACGGCATCCCACATCTCCTTAGCAGTCGCTCTGCTAGCAACGTGGCACATCACGTGATCCTTGACTCCATCCAAGATCATGCTCTTAGCCTTTGCCATCTCAGCCTTGTACTTTTTCAATGGACCTGCATCCGCAGGTTCAGCCACCACGTTGTCGACGTATGTTTTGAGGGCATGCTCTTCTAGAAGGAAAGACATTCTAACCTTCCAGATGACCTAGTTGGATGCTTCGTCCAACCTGTTTTGATCCCTCAAGCCATTAGTTTCCATATCCTCCGAAAATTGTCGAACAACTCCCTCTTTCTCCCTACTGCGTAGCTTCTAGGTTGGCTTATGTACTCCCTGATGGAGCTGGTAAGTCTGTTGCTCCTCTACTGCCCAACAAATGAGAAACACCGATTTACTCGACAAGAAATCATAGAGGAAGTATTCCCTCACTATGTGATTTGCTTCCTTCTTCCAACGGCTTTTCTGCCCAGCACTCAGGTTGCAGAAAATTGCGTCCCTCTAGATTTGTGTTAAGGCTCTATGTGGCTCCCTCTGCCTTGGCAAATTCTCAATCTGACAATCTTACCTCTTTGTTGACGCACTCAAAGAGAGACAACCTCGAAAATATAGCCCTCTTGGCTAGAACTACGCAATCCCTCAGGGGATTTGAACTATTGCTTGTTGTAGCAAGTTGGCCCTTGCTTCAATGCTAGATCTCATCTTCCTGTTTCACATCAAACGCTCTGATACCATGTGAAAATTCCTAGATCTAACAATCTCTAGAATCCTACTGCAAACAACTGAATCTACTTCACCTAGATTGTAAATTACATTACAAACTTATTTCAAATTTCTTCATGAAATATTGAAGTAAATTACTGAAGCAACCTACACCAAATAAAATATGATTCTGTAACATAGAAACTAAGCAAGGAAATACAAACACATGGGACACCATTATTTTTGGACAAAATGTCCCTGGAAAAACCCAATGCGGGAAAACCGATGAAATAGCTCTGAGGGTTTTATTATTATGCAGGAGACAATCTGAATACAATTCTAGGATGCTAAATTAGTAATCCAATACAGAGAGAATATTGGACAAAAAGAATGGTGAAATGATCTCACCCTGTCACTAGGCAAATCAGTGATCGATCCTGCTGAACTGGAGGCTCTGTGTCACCCTTTGTGTGGCCTTTGTGCAGAACTGTGTCACTCCCAGCAGTTTTTGCATCACCCTTGCTGGGTATCACGCTACCTCTCCTCTGGATCCTCTATTGGCAGAGAAAATCGACCTTCTGCCTCCCAGACTCACACTCCGGCTTCCTACAACTAAAACTCGACTTCCCTCAACAGCAAACACGACTTTCCCTCTATAGCCTACGCTACCTCTGCATCAACACTGCGTGGGCCAGTGTTTGCCCCTCTGGACGTCGTTTTGTCCTCTCTCTACCTCACACTCTCAAGGAATTCCTTCTTCTGGATTCTCATTGCCCCTCTATTTCAAGAAATCTCCTCAATCGATTTTTCCCCCTAAGAAATTCTCACTTCAAAAAATCGATTTCTTGATCTCTCTTGATGTGTTTTCCAAATTCCCTCAATCCCCTTCTTATATCTTCCTGTTGGACAAACAATGGCCTAGATTAACTCGCAATCAAAGGCTTAGATCGTTTTGACTTGATCTCTGTCCTTTTCTAGAAGTTACACCCACAATTAGATTAATACCCATTAATATTTTCATTTTCCTAAGTTTAGACTTACGAACTCCATTAGAAATATTAATTATTTTAATAAAATTGTCTCTGGGTGGAATTTCCCAAAACGGTTTCTTGTTTCTTTGGAATGCATGTGCCCAAGCCTCCCTGCAAAATTTGAGGCCCAGAGCACATCCGATGCTACCCCAAATCAACAGTACACTCATTTTGAGGAGTTACAATTCGAATTAGGGAGAAAGAGAGTATTTGGTGAGAGTTACAAATCAAATTGACTGAGGGGGTTACAAGTGCATTTAATGAGGAGTTACATTTTTGTCATACATTGAATTAGTGAAGATGAGTTACATTCTCTTAAGTGTGGAGTTACTATTTTATTCCAAGAGAGAGGTTCAATTTTCCAAGTAAGAGATTCTCAATTTAATTTACGTATTTCATGAGAAAATTCGTTTTTATTAATCCATTAAAGGTGAATGACTTTAGACTATTTTATAAATAATAGTATCATAATAATAATAATACTAGTAAGGATAAAAATATTAATTCTTGACTTGTATGATCATGATTGATTTGATTTTAAAGTGGATTCCATATGTTGAGATCATCCTTGATCATTTACACATGTCTTTCTATTTTTGGAAAGTCACTTCCAAATTGAGATGTGACTTACTATTTTTGGAAAATCATATTAGAATTGATAAAAATGAAATTTTATTTTAGGTGGTTCAAATGGAACTAAAAGATATGATTTATTCTAGGAGAAATTCATCTCTGAGTTGTCAAATTTTAACACTCCTCAGCTAGGGAGGAATTTCTTTCTGCATCAAAGATCTCTGCTTCCTCTGATCTCTTTCATTCATCTCAATTCAACTTTGCTTGGTAACATATATAACAATGAAGTCACAATTTAAAGAAGAATCATTCACTTGACACAAATTTATAAAGGAAAGAACCATCACATGTCACATAAACAAAGACTATACTCAATCAATTTTCATCTCAAAAAAATAAGTTATAAAACACAGACATCACATAGACAAGACTCAAACAAATCACACAAACAATAATCAAACACAACCTAGTGTCAAGTGGTGGAACACCTGCATCCCAAACAAGTCTCACTACATGTATTGGCCAGATAGGTGGCTCTTCCCACGTCCAAGACTGTGGGTTAGATGCATATTGAGGCCTACTCTTGTGGCACACACTACACAAGAGGTCCCTCATCCTCAGGAGCTCTTCGGCATCATTCCCTAATCCTGTGAGCTCTGACATGTGGGAAAGGAAGCTCAGTGTTCTCAATCTGCTGAAGGGTCACGTCCATAAGTCCAAGTTGCTCTCTAAAAACCAAGAACTTCCCTTTCGGTAAAGGCTTGGTAAGAATGTCAGTTATCTGATCATCAGTGGAGATGTGATGGAATATCACCACTCCTCTCTACACCATATCCCGAATATAGTGATACTTGATCTCAATATGCTTGGACTTGTCATGAAACACCGGATTTTCTACAAGACGAATCTCACTCTTATTATCACAATATATAACTGTTGTGTCTGGAACTTGCTCAAATAGTTCACCCAAAAGCTTTTTCAGCCAAACTGCCTTACAGCTAATCATGCTAGCAGCAATGTACTCAGCTTCAGTTGTACTTAGTGCAACAGACTTCTGCTTTCTACTCATCTAAGAGATCATGGCAGATCCCAAGCTAAAGAAGCACCCAGAAGTGCTCTTTCTATCAGCAGAGTTACCTGCCCAATTAGCATCAGTATATCCATAAAGTCTTACATTTTTAGCAGTATATTTCAATCCTAGATTTATAGTTCCATGCAGGTATTTGAGTGCATGTTTTGCAACAATCCAGTGGGCATGAAAGGGATCATATCATATGTTGGCTCAAAGTGTTTACAACAAAGCATATATCACACCTAGTGTTTACCAAAAACATCAAAGCACCAATGAGTTGTCTATACTCTGTGGGATCTGCTAAATAGGGTCTTGCAGCTTTGCCACATAATTTCTTAAAGTTCATTTCCATAGGAGTATGCATGGACTTACATTCTACCATAGCAAATCTTTCAAGAAGCTTAACAACATATTTTCAATGTTCCACCAAGGTTCCGGGGTGAGGGAGCGAGGGGGCGCGGGAGCGGCCTATGCAAAAGCTCCCTACCATTTTTTAGGAAACGTGGGGGAGCGACAGGGTCTTAAAAATTTATAAATATAAAATATAATTTATTAATGTGAGTCCACTATGACAATTTGGTTTGAATTGAAAAGCTGCAAAGCATGATCATTGATATGAATATCATTTGACATTATCCAAATTTAATATATCATATAAAATAATAAATTTAAAATTCTAATTCAGCTTGGTCAAATTCTAATTTAGATTTTGGTCAGACAGAGGAGAGCTTCAGCTTGATAAGGTAGCCACTGAATTCTGTGAAAAGGTAAATGAACAGATCAGGAACACTGCATTGGCAGTGGAAGGGGCAACTATAATGGGTTGTCCAGCTGTATTGGATCCATCAGCTAGAAAGTTTGTTATATTATATATAATATAGACAATACACCATATGCTGAAAGAAGAGTTTTAGTTCCAAGAGAGATGAGAAGATCACATGAAAGAGTTTCTGACAGTTTACTATCAAATGACATTGACTGCAGGATGACCATCTGCGAACCAACTTGGGTGACCAACGATGGCATGGATAATTTATCTACCTTATTAGAGCAATGCCATGCAGTTCAAACTTCAAACTAGCAGTGTATTTCAGGGGTGAAAATAATTTTCAGACCTGAGAATTCAAGCTGAGCAACTGTGCTTTGTGTAAATTTTGTAACTGTATAAATTCATATATAACGACAGTTCTTCAGATTTCTTGTTGCCCATAGTATCTTGTCATGCTTGCAGTAAACGCATGTTAGTCTATAGTCCACCCAATTATTTCCCACATGACATAGGTGCTGCTTCCATAGTTTGTATGTCAAATGTCATGCAAATTAAAAACACAAACTGAATGTCTCATATTCTTTGCCTGTCACTCCAGTTATCTCCCCACTATAATCCAACCATCACTTGAGAAAAAAAGGAGAAGTTTTAAAAGGGAAAATTCATGTACGTGCTATATGGTCCAGCAAATTTCCATGATACTGACCCTCTAAAATAACGCTTGTTGAAACCAAAAGACAGCACAAGACGTTATCCCCATACAGAACATGAGTAGCTTTGTACCACTTTAGGTCTATTAAATCATAAACTATAAGCAAGGCCATTTTTTTGGGAGCGTGGGGAAACGTCCCCTCAGGGAAGGGAAACGTTTCCCTGGCACGTCCCCCTGAGTTTCCTCCATTTTGGGAGCGTGGGGAAACGTCCCCTACTTGTCCCTAAGTCCCCGGAGCGCGGGGGAGCGAGGAAACTAGACCCCTGGGGGGGGGGCGAGTCCCCATGGAACACTGCATATTTTCCTTGAGAAAGATAAATTTCACGAGGTCTTTGCTAGACCTCTAGTCCCATAAAGTAATGCATCAAACCAAAGTCTCTCATTTCAAATTCAAAAGCTAACCCCCTCTTACACTGGAGGATAAAAGGTTCTCCTCCTATCAAGAATAAATCATCAACATACAAATACCAAAATCAAAGGTATACCTTGGATTGTCTTGAAGCAGAGGTTCGGGTCTGCACTGCTTCTTATGAAACCAAGCTTTATTAGGTAGCTATCAAAGTGAGCATACCAAGGTCTTGGAGCTTGCTTCAACCCATATAAGGCTTTCTTAAGTCTGCATACATGATTTTCCCTATCATGCTCTTCAACGCCATGGGGTTGTTCCACAAATACCTCTTCCTTGAGGAAGCCATGCAAGAAAGCAGTTTTCATGTCCGTTTGCTGAAGAGCCCATCCCTAGCTAGCAGGTAAGGCAACAACAGATTGAATAGTCGTATATCGAGCTATAGGTGCAAAAATCTAATCATAATCTATTCCCTCTTTTTGAGAGAATCCTCTAGCTACAAATATAGCCTTATATTTTTCAATACTAGCATTTGCACCATGTTTAATCTTAAACAACCATTTGGAAGTGACAACAAATTTACCTTGAGATCTAGGAACCACTTCCCAGACATCATTTTGGATGATGGACTTGTATTCTTTAGTCATGGCATCTTTCTAGACATGTACTTTTGCAGCTTCTTCAAATGTGCATGGTTTTGCCTGAATGGTGTTGCTCCTGGCAGCAACATACCCTTGAAATCGACTTGGCTTCTTACTTTCTCTGAATGTTCCTCTTGGGGCAGCATGTCGTTCAACATCTTGCAAGCTATCTCGCAACCATAGTGGTCTCTTTCTGGTAGGAGAATCATGTGGTGGAGGATCTAAAGGATCTATGGAACCCATTGGATTATCAGCAAGCTCATTCTCAGGTTCTAGTTCAAACTTAGATGCAGGCTCTTTTTCATTAACACTTTGTCTTTCAGCAATGACAGGAGGAGGAGAGTCTCTTACTTTTCTAAGAGTTGCATCTTCATCAAATGTTACGTCTCTGCTAAACTCAATAGTTCTTTGACTAGGTACATAAATTCTATAAGTTTTTAAATTATCACAATAACCAACAAGCATACCTTTCTTACCTGAAACTTCTAGTTTGCTCCTTTTCTCTTTTGGCACATGGAAGTACACAGGACAACCAAAAATTCTCAAGTGACTCACTTTAGGCCTTTTACCAATGAAGACTTCTACAAGAGTCCTATTGTCTAAAACCTGATGAGCTCTGTTTTGCACATAAACAACAGTATTTGCAGCTTCTCCCCACTGAAACATCGGTAGTTGTTGATCATGCAACATGGCTCTAACTGTTTCCATAATGGTTCTATTTTTCTTCTCAGCCACACCATTTTGTTGTGGATTATATGGCACAGTGGTTTCTTTCTTTATTCCAGCGTCTCTGCAAAGATCATTAAACTCATTGGAGGTAAATACTCCCCCATTATCAGATCGGAAAGCTTTGATTAGTTTTCTCGTTTGATTGTCAATTAAAGCCTTGAAATCTCTGAACATGTCAAATGCTTCCCCTTTCTTTTTCAAAAAGAATATCCATGTCTTGCGAGAAAAACCATCAACAAAATCATGAAATACAAGTAGCCACCAAGAGAAGTAACAGGGATAGGTCCACATAAATCAAAATGTATGAGCTAAAGTACCTAACTAGTTTTGTTTTGCTTGAAGGGAATGGTCCCTTTATATGCTTTCCACTTGCACATCCTAGGTAAACTCCTTCATGATCCATTCTGATCTCAAACATTCTAGAAAACATCTTTTTTACATGAGGTAAGGCTTTGTAGTGTAGGTGAGCAGACATTTTGTGCCATATCTCACACTGAAGATCGATATCATGGACCAATGCATGAATGGGTTTACCATTGACTTTGTAAAGCCCTTCATATCTTGATCCAAGAGTGAAGGCTTCTCTCATACTTGAGTTCAAAGGCTAAGTTAGAATTTTTCCATTAATAAAAACAACTTTCGTTCCTTTATCTTCTAGAGCAGATATGGATACAAGATTCTTTTTCAAACTAGGTACATACAAAACTTCTTACAGAAAAATAGATTTTCCATCATCTAATTGAAATGAAACTAAACCATAAAGTTTACCTTGGTGAGTAGAATTATCTCCAAGGAAAACATTTAAATTAGTCTCCCTCTCAACTAGATTAGAGAGTGTCTCTTTATAAGCAGTAAATGTTTAGAAGCACCACTATCAACTAACCAACTATCAAATGAATCTGCAGAAGAAGAACTGGAAAGAGCAGAAACAAGAAAATATTTTGATTGAATTTCTGCTACATTATTTCTATATCTTGAGTTTCTTGTTTTCTTAGGATGCCCTTTTCTTTGATTTTTAGAAGAGTATTTTCTATAATCATGTTTGCTCTTGAATCTAGGAGCTCTTCTTCTTTCTTTACAGTCACGAGCAAAATGACCATGTTTTTGACAGTTAAAAAATCTAACTTTTGACATGTCTAGATTCCCTTTACTTGATTTGAAAGCAGATTTCCTTTTATTACCTTTCTTTCTCTTGTCATAGGCTGAAAATGCAGTAGGTCTTCCTTCTTCATGATGTGAAATTTTCCCTTTGGAGATCATTCTGCCTCCTCTTGGATACACTTTTCTAAGAGCTCATCAAATGTGAGAATAGTGTTGATGTTACTAATGGTGGTGATAAAAGTCTCCCAAACAGGAGAAAGGCCTCCAAGCGCAATCAACACCATTTCTTTGTCGAATACAACTTCACCAATTGTTGATAGTTGATTCCTGATTTTAGTCATTCTCAGGACGTATGTATGAATTGTCTCTCCTCTATTCATCTTGATGTCCTTCAACTGATTCTTCAAGGCAACAATCTGGTTCAAGTTACTAATTGCAAACATTCAAATTAATTTTTCATACATTTCTTTAGCTTTCTTCAAACTAGAAACATAGATGATCATTAAGAGAATCAAGGATAATTTTTCTCGTTTTGATTTCACCCTTTTTATATTTGGATTTGACAGCAGCACTTGCATTCTCTGGTGGATCAACCATTGTGTCTTCAACATACTCCAGAACTTTGTGTTTTTCAAGAGTGATATCTACCATTGCTTTCCATGGACCAAAGTATGAGGCATCATTCAATTTCTCCTCTATCTTGAAGTAGGACGAAGCCATCTCAATTAAAAAACTTTCGCAGCAAGTGGGGTCTCCTCAAGTGATCTTTGATCTCCTTGGACTTGTCTTCACCAAGGCTCTGATACCATGTTCAAATCTGAAAGTTCTATGTAGAAATTTAAAAATTCTTTGCAGAAACATGAAAGTTCTATGTAGAACCCCGAACAGTAGCAGTATTGGAGATGCTAGTAGAGACGGATGCGGATGGAGCGACAAAGGGAGCTATAGTGCAAGATTCCCAGGACAGCGCGAGGCTAGCAAGCTGCATCAGTGCGAGAGGCACGGGAATGTTGCACCAGTGTAGGATAGCACAGAGAGGTGTGCAACGGTGCGAGATGCATAGAGTTGTTGCATCAATGCAGAGGTCAAAGAGGGAGCACTTGTTAGCGACAGAGGGAGCTTCAACATCAGGAGTGTTTCTAGCCTAACGGAGATGTCAGAGTTGGGAGATCAGTTACTTACTTTTCAGTAATTGAGTTGTAATGCAGCACTTAGCAGTGATAGTGCTATGGGCAGCGTGATGCAGCATGATGAGAGAGGTTGCAATGCGGATGTAGCAGTGGCAGTGGCATGGCCATGGGCAGCAACACAGATGCAGAGGGAGTTGCAGTACGGATGCAACAGTGGCAGTGGCAGGGCCATGGGTAGCAGTACAAGATGCAGCAGTGCAAAGGATGTTGGGTAGCAAGCCTAGCATCAGCACAGGGACCGATGTCAGATGATCAGAGTGATGTTCAATGAGGAGTATTACTAGAGCACAATCCTCGCTAAGAGGGAGTGTTGATTTGGGGTAGCATCGGATGTGCTCTAGCCACGAAAATTGGTGGAGAAGCTAAGGCACATGAGATCTCCAACAGAACGGGCTTGGGCAGATTCTAAGCAGTTTGGGAGATATTAAAATAATTAATATTTTTAATAGAGTCCCTAAGTCTAAACTTAGGGAAAATAAAATATTAATGTGAATTAATATAAAACTGTGATAGAATGGTCCAAAAGGCATGGATCAAGCCAGATCTAATCTTAGCCATTGATTAGGGACTTAATCTCGGTCGTTGATTTGTCAACGAAAAAAGTATAAGAGGAGGCTTGAGGGTCACTTGGAGAATCCAGCAAAAGATCAAGATTTCGACTTTCTGGGGCTGGGTTTGCTAACAAAGTTGAGAGAGTGATCAGAGTTGTAATTGAGGGGTAGTGAATACAAAAGCAGAGAGGTAGAGAGGGTATTGGGAGAATCAGCCAAAAGCCAAGGGAGAGGGACGCAGAGCCAGCCAGCGCTCACGTAGAGGCAACCAGGAGCTACGCAGTGCCTCAGAGAGCCAGCGTGGGTGATGCAAAGGCTCTAAGGGCTAACGCAGTGCCTCCAAAGGCTGACGCAGGGCGAGTTAGGGTGACGTTGGGCAGAAGTTGGGCCAGAAAGGGCTGACACAGTCCCTAGAGGCTGATGTTGGGGTTTTCATGGGGTAGATTGGAGCTGGGAGTTGTCAAAGTGTTTATCCGGGGTTTTAGCCAAAATATCTGCTTCCGAGTAGAGAGGTACTACTGCCGAGATTATTCTCTGTTCGGTGAGCCGATTTTGGCACCCAAATTGTATTCAGAAACTGCATAATAATAAAACCCTCTGATAGTTGCACCGGTTTTCTCGCATTGGGTTTTTCCGGGGACATTAGTCCAAAAACAACAATGTCACTTGTATGCTTGTTTCTATGTCCTTCAATTGATGATCTGTAATGTGTTGAGCATGTACTTGTGTTTATTTCTAGTATTTACATGATAAATAACTTGTTAAATTAACCGAACAAGTAGGTAGGAATAAATCAGTAAAGTGCATGAAGGGTTTCTAACGTGTCAGACTTAGAAATTCCAAAATGACCCTACTTCGATCTTTGGCTCTCCAGCAATTGCTACTGCTCTCTAAAAATCAATCTGCCAAGAAAATCAAACTACAAAAGTGTCTTCTCCAAGTGCCCATCGACTTTCTCTTATAATCCATTGTTGGAGCACCAATGACCAATATTAAATCTTAATCAATGGCTAAGATCATCTTGGAGTCGATCCATGTGAGTTTCTAGATGATTTTCACCTTATCTCAATCAATATTGATTAGTTAACCATATTTCCTAAGTTTAGACTTAAGAAAATATTTAAAAATCGACTAATAATCTAATTGAGACACTTCTATGTGGAATTTCCAAAAACGATTTCTAGGTTTTGGAGATCTCTTGTATTCTAGCCTCTCCACCAAATTTCATGGCTAGCACACATCTGATGCTACAGAGACTAACATTCAGCAACATCAGTACATGAAGTAAATCAAGAAATTGCCACACACATGATATGAGAAAATCAAAACAAAAGAACTCCTTATCGACATCCGAATCACAAGACCATACTTTTCAATCAATCTACATACCAATATCACTCAAAACATAAACAACAAACTTATGTTCCCAAGAATACTGAAGTTTATGCAATCCAATCCTGTGATAACAATTCATCACAAGTTTCCAGTCACCGCAAGATTCTACAGAAGATTAACTTCATATCCCTTCTCAATTCAACAATTTTATTTATCACTCCAAGGATATTATCATCTTGTGTCAACAAAGATGACCACTCGAAGAATCCCAAATGATGCAAATAATCTACAAGACAAAAAAACAGATGACACTCCTTGTCAGCAACAAGCTTTGAGGGAAAAGCTTATTGAAGAGAAAGGCAATGTTATGATTAAAATATATATAAAATAATACAAATAATGTAACAATAATAATAGTAAATAATGATTAATTAGCTACTAGTGAGTTAATGAAGAGGTATGTCCCTAAGGACATGACTGTTGGGGAAGAGGTATCTGCCTAAGTATATAAGCAGGCCCTCACCCTTATTTTTAATCATCTCACTTGTATTCAAATATTCTTATATATAATTACCTGTCCTACAATGGATGTCCTTGTCTTCGAAATATTCTGAAGATTATTTTGAAGTACGAACTTTGTTCATTACATTGCTATCAGAGCATTCCTTTGAATATACGAACTTTGTTCATTACAACCATCTAGGAGAAAAAATTCTCCTATGGGTGTCACCCACAAGTGGTGGGTAACAAATCCTATGTTACTAAATACAACACATAATGTCGTGGGGAAAAGATGGATCTCTATGTAGGCAAAAATTTCATAGCATAAAATTTGCATATGTATTAAAAATATAATTAAACAAAAAAAAAAAAACACAAATGTTTATCAACACAAAACCTGAGAAAGTCCATTTCCATATCTGAAATCACTTTTCATTTCATTCCTCATTTCTTATTTTTGGTAACATAGGGAGATTGTGGAATATTTTCTAGAAGTAAACTGTGTTTAAGTTTTGAACATAGGGAGATAATCTGTGTTATAGTTCTTCTTTGTAAATGTTTTGAGCTTCTGTAACAAGGTGGTTAGAAATATGAAAATATTATTTTCATGTGTGGAATTATCAAATTAATAACACAAAATAAATAAATGTCAATGATGAGCAACATGTGACCAATAAGTAATTAAACATTTAGGCCATAGGTTAGGTGATTAAACCACCATAACCATATGTAGATAAATTCTAAAGAGAAATGATGTGAATGTGATAGCTAAGTCACACACTTTGCCACCTTGAAGTTCAAAATCCAACAAACCTAAAACATTTCAAGTTCGTTTAGGTTCAGTGAACCTCATGAGCAAACCTCAAAACAAAAAGAATAGGCACGCAAATTTTCATTGTTTAATCCGTTTTCTTCAATTTTATAATTTATAAATAAAAAATGTAGCCATAAGTCCCTCGTGTCGTTGACTCTAGAATTCTCTATCCCCGCACATTTGTAATTTTGTCTTCAGTTTCATCTGCTCAAGCTGCCAACCCACCTCTTGCTGCAACTTGCAAGAAAACTAACCCTCAATTCTCTGCTACAAGTTCAACCCTCCATAGTCTCGACTCTCTACTGCATGTAAGTGAACCCTCACTTGTAGTCTCAACTCTCTACTGCATTTTCTCACTGCTTAGGGACGTCAAACTTCAACTCAAACACCAAACCATGTGGACTTAGATAAAGAGGTGCACATGCATATCTAGGCAGCCTACCTCGAGCTAGCCCTATTATATATTTTCTACAACATAATTAGTGGGACATTTATTATCCTCTCCACAAGTATGTGTCTATCAGTTGTGTCTACATTATAAAATTAATAAAGTTTTCAAATTGATTATCTTTTTTCTTTCTGTATTTAACAATTTCTCTGTTTTAAGGTCTTTCATATTCAGTTCTTTATGTTTTTAGTGCTTTCTTAATTTGTCATTTCTAGTGCCTCTATAAATTGGCCCTTTCTCCCCCCATACTAGAAACTCATACCCTTGTCCTCCAATTTTCCAATCCACAAACTGTTGATTTCTGGTAGAATCGGATGTGCTCGTCTCAAATTTTGCAAGGAGACTTAGACACATGCATTTTCCAATATCCAGAAATCATTTTGGGAAATTCCACCAGTAGATAGTTTTATTAAAATAATTAATTATTTTTAATGGAACCCTAAGTCTAAACTTAGGAAATTAAAATAATCAATGGGTATTAATCTAAATTGTGGGTGTAACTTCTAGAAGAAAGCGGAGATCAAGTCAATATGATCCTAGCCATTGATTAGAATCTAATTTGGGTCATTGATTGATCAGCGAGAGGATTATAAGAGAAGGCTTGATGGGCACTTGGAAAACACACAAAGAGAGTTCAGAAGATCGAATTTCTGAAGCAAAGCAGCTGCCGGTGAGAAACTCGAAGTGAGCTTTTGCAATGAGGGGCAGGGAGAGTATCCAAAGGGAAATCTTTCTCGATCGGAGAATACTCAGCAGAGAAGGCACAGGGAGATCCAGCAGTGGCAGCATAGAGCCAGAGGGGTTGACGCAGAGCTACGCAGGCCCACGCAAAGGCAGCGTAGGCTGACACATAGGCAGCACAAAAGCCGAAAGGAAGTCCGGAAATTTGTTGAAGGAATCGATTTCAGAGCTGGGAGCCAAGGTATGAGACTGAGAGGCAGAAGTCGAAGTTCTTGAGCAACAAATTGATCAGTTGGAGAAGAGATGTTGTCCCTAGAGGGTTTGACGTTGGGTTGACACAGACACTGCACAAAGGCAGCGCAGAGGCAGCCAGGGCTGGACCAACCAGGATTTCCAGTGATAGTGTGAGGTAATCTCACAGATCTCTCTGTCAGTGATATTCTCTGTAACTGGATTGTCGAGAAGGCATCGAGAAGTTGCATTCAGAAATTACTACTCCATAATAATAAAACACTTAGAGTTATTGCACTGGTTTTCCCACATTGCGTTTTCCCAGGGACATTTGTCCAAAAACAATTGTGTTACTTGTGTTGTAAATCTTTCTTGTTCAGTTTCTTGTTTCGACATATTATTTTAAATAGTGAAAGTTGTAGTTGTATTTACTTCGATATTTAACACAGTAAATAACTTGTATGGATTAACAAGTAGGAGAAGTAACATCAGTTTGCTGCAGTAGAAATTTCGAGTTTAGGAATTTTCACATGGTATCAGAGTTGCAGGTGAAGTAAGAAGAACAGAGTCAGAAGACCCAGCGTTGAAGGAAGAAGGGAATTTGAAATTCTTGCAGAGGCAGCAATTTGAATCCCCAAAGGATTTGCGCATTTCAAGCCAGAAGGGCTAGATTTTCGAGGAAGGTCTCTCTCTGAGTGAGTCAACAAAGAGGTAAGACTTCCAGATCGAAATTTGTCAACAGCAGAGGGAGCAACGCAGCAGAAAGTTCAGCGAAGAGAGGCTTTTCTGGTGGGACGCAGTTTTCTGCAGGCAGTTGCTAGGCAGAAAGAACGTCAGAGAGAAGAGAGAGACACAGTTGAGGGAATTCTTCCTTAGAGGACTTCCAGCCAAGGACTCTAAATTCTCACTAGTCGAGCAGCAACGAAGAGGGGCAAATCTACAAGCTCCAGAAGGGAGTGCGTAAGAAAGTCCAGTGTTGCGCAGAGGAGAGAAGGAGCAATTCGACATTTTAGCAAAGATAGCCACAGATGGGCAGGATCCATGGAAAGAGCAGCAAATTAGATCCAGTTGCTGCAGATTTCTCACATGGATCAATGTCCTTGCTACAGGAGCCCAACAGAATCAGTAGCAAGAGGATCACAGTGTCAACAGACGTAGCTAGTCATTCAAATCACAATTGCATAGCTAGTTGCAGTCAGTTTCTGGAAGACAATTGTTGATCTAGTTGCAGTGATACAAGCAGTGTGAATTGCCCAGTTGTCGTATGCAGGAGCAGTTCCAGCAACGAGATTCCCAGCGCAGAGCTTCACAGTCCAATTTCCAGAGCAAGAGGACTGTGTGAGTTGCCACAAGGGAGCAGAGAGATTTCCCATAGGAAGATCGGGAATCAGAGGAAGTCTAGTTTCAAAGGGAGCAACCCTATGGAAGCTAGTACTTATGGAACTAATGGGATTGGACTCATTATTGCAGTAGTTGCAGCAGCAGTGCAGAAGCATCAGCAGAGCAATAGCAGCCACAATATGAGTATATCATATTTCGCCATGTTGACAGCCATACCTCCAGGAGTGAGGAGGGGTGATTTGGAGTTGTAGCACTAGAGAGCTACAAGTTGGGCAGGATCCTTGAGGAACCCACCTCTCCGATCAATTTTTGGCTACGGGAGCCCAGATCAGTAGTAGAAGATGGACTAGTGTCAGTTGGTGCAGAAGAGTGCAGGAGTGATAGTTACATTGGCTAGGAGCGCCAGAGACTAAGCAACACAGAGCAGAGTTGGCAGTGGTGCAGATGGCACAGAGCAGAGGTCAGCAACAAGGCAGAGGTTTCAGAGGGTCAGCATAGAGACTAGCAGTAGTGAGACTCCAGCAACGAGATGCATCATATTGAACACCAATTCGGTAATTTGGGATGCTTTTTAGTTGTTGATGCAATAGCAGCAATAGTGGGAGAAGGTTGCAGTGCAGATGCAGTTGGCAGTGGCAGCGCCAGCAGCAGCACGGATGCAAAATTAAGAGGGGGTTGCAGTATGGATGCAGTGTTAACAGTGGCAGTACAGTTGCAGCAGCAGTGCAGTAGTTGGTGGATAGGATGTCAGGCATCAGCAACGCAGAAGGAAATGTTACAGAACAGAGTGATGCTTCAACAGGTTGCTTTGCTAGAGCACACTCCTTGCTGAGTGTTGATTTATGGTAGCATTGGATGTGCTCTAACTCTCAAATTTTGCAAGGAGGCTTAGGCACATGCATTCTTCAATACCCAGAAATAATTTTGGAAAATTCCACCCGGAGACAGTTTTATTAAAATAATTAATTATTTTTAATGGGACCCTAGGTCTAAACTTACAAAATTAAAATAATTAATGGGTATTAATCTAAACTGTGTTGATTTGGGCTACCATCGGATGTGCTCTAGCCACGAAATTTGGTGGAGAGGTTGAGGCACATGAGATCTCCAATACCCAGAAAGGGTTTGGGCAGATTCTAAACAAATCAAGAGATATTAAAATAATTAATATTTTTAATGGACTCCCTAAGTCTAAACTTAGGGAAAATAAAATATTAATGTGTATTAATATGAATCTGTGTTAGAGTGGTCTAAAAGACATGGATCAAGCCAAATCTAATCTTAGTCATTGATTAGGGACTTAATCTTGGCTGTTGCGAGGTCAACAGGAAAAGTACAAGAGGAGGCTTGAGGGTCACTTGGAGAACACACCAGATGATCGGTCATTCTATTCTCTAGAGCGGGGTTTGCTAAGAGAGATAGAATCAGTGATCGGGAGAGCAGCTGAGGAGCATTGAGTACAAAGAAACAGAAAAGGCAGAGATTGTGCCAGCACAGCAGCACAGCAGCCAAGGAGGGTGGCATAGAGCCAGCAAGGGCTCACGCAGGGCCACGCAGAGGAAGCCAAGTGCTAGCAGAGCACCAGAGGAGCCAGCACAGCTGACGCAGAGGCTCCCAGAGCTGACGCAGGGCTTCCTGGGCTGACGCAGGCATAGAAAGGTTGACGAACGGCCAGCATGAGACAGAAAGGGGCTGACACAATCCAGTTTGGGTAGACACTGGGGTTGCAGAGCAGTGTTGTGCTGAGGAGCTGCCAGAAGGGTTTTTCCGAGGTTTCAGCCAGGAGATTTCTCTCAAACTGTGAGGTATAGCTGCTAAGGAAATTCTTTGTTGGGTAGGCCAATTTCGGCACCCAAGTTGTACTCTAATATTGCTTAATAAGAAAACCCTCAAATAGCTGCACCGATTTTCCCACATTGGGTTTTTCCAGGGACATTGGTCCAAAAATAATGGTGTCATGTGGTGTGTTTGTTCTTGTTTCTTTAGTTTTGATCTATAATATGTTGAGCATGCACTAGTGTTTATTTTCAGTGTTTACTTTGTAAATAACTTGTTAAAGAAAAATAACAAGTAGGTAGGAATAAATCAGAAAAAGTGCATGAAAGGTTTCTAAACTAAGTAAACTTAGAAACTTCAACATGGTATCAGAGCGTGATTGCAGATCATAGGGGGACTAAAAGACATCATGTGAGCGGAGCAATAGCAGCAGAAAACAGTTGTCCCAAGGTAACAGAAGTTGTTTCTAGCAGTGCAGAAGCCAAGAAGTGTGACACATAGCCAGCGTGAGGTAGAGAGGGGCTGACGCAGTTCACAGAGAGGCAGTTGCTAGAGTCTAGAAGGCTGCAGAAATATTGCAGAGTGGAGTTGGTGAGGTACTGTAGTCTGAACAGTACTTGACAGAGCAGGCCCAGAGGAGTTGTTACCGAGGGTTTCTAGCCAAGGAAACTGGATCAGCAATGCAGTTGCATAAGACGATCAGAATAGGGATCATCTTGACAAGCGGCAGAAGGATTTCCAGGAGGGAAATCAGGACTCAGAGGGAGTCCAGAAGAGAACTTCTAGACGGGAAGTAGAGACCCAGAGGAGTCGAACAGAGAACTTCCAGGAGGGAAGTAGAGGAGCGTCATGGCACTACACGAGATAAGGGACCAGGATAGATTGGACGAAGCCTCGAACTTCGCAGTCTGGAAGGCCAGAATCTTATTAGAGCTTGACAGGAATCGTGTCAAGAACTTCGCCTTGAAGACGATAACTATCCCAGTCGACCCAAATGATAATGACAAGTACGAAGAGGCGATGGCGAGGGCCAAGTGCATTATCCTTGATGGGGTCAAGGATCATGTGGTACCACATATAGCCGAGAAAGAAACAACAGTTGAGATGTGGGAGGCTCTCAAGAACTTGTACCAGCATACTTTTGTGCAGAGAAGAATGCTACTCGAGAACCAAATGAGGTCATATCAGATGAAGAAGGGTCAATCAATTGACACCTTCCTCAGAGGACTGAATGAGATCCGAGACTAGTTGACTGTTATAGGAGCGACACCGGAGCAGGAGCTTATGGCGAAGACAGCCCTAAATGTTGTCTCAAAAGATTAGGAAGTGTTTGTCCAGAGTATCCTGGGCAGAGGGTCTCTCCTACCTTGGTACGAGATGTGGGCAGCTCTTCATCAGGAAGAGATCAAACGACGGACGAAGACAGATAGCAGCAGCAAAGGAATCAAAGTTCAGTAGGAGGAGGAGGATGTGGCCCTAGCATCTGAGGGAAAGCAGAAGAAGCGAAAGAAGAAAGATCTCTCCAAGATCAAGTGCTTCCACTGTGGGGAGATGGGTCATTATGCGACCTAGTGCCCAAGGAAGAAGAGTAAGGGAGAGTCTTTCAAGACTAAGGCAGCGCCAGCATGGGAAGAGAAGGAAGTTTTGACAGACGATGATTGTGCCATGAGTGCACATATGCAACTTAAGCAGAAGTGGGGAGACATCGAGATGTGATCAGGAGGACTACAGGCGATGAGGGGCGGGATCCTTGAGGTACCCAGCCTCTTGGATTAGACCTTGCTACGGGAGCCCCGAAGAGGAGTTGCAAGACTGGTTGAGTTGGGTAGAGACGGATGCGGATGGGGTGGCAGAGAGAGCTACAGTGTAGGAGTCCTGAGACAGCACGAGGCTAGCAAGCTACAGAAGTGCGAGAGGCACAGGAGTGTTGCACCAGTGCAGGACGACACAAAGAGGTATGCAATGGTGCAAGATGCAGGAGAGTTGTTGCAGCAGTGCAGAGGTCAAAGAGAGCACTTATCAGCGACAGAGGGAGCTTCAGCATCAGTGGGTGTCTCTAGCCCAACAGGGAGGTCAGTTGGGAGATCAGTTACTTACTTCTCAATAACTAAGTTGCAGTGTAGCAGTGGGCAGCACGATGCAACATGATGACAGGAGGTGCAGTGCGGATCCAACGCTGGGAGAAAGGACCAGCAGTAGCATGGATGCAGAGGGAGCTGTCGTACAGATGTAGCAGTGGCAGTGGCAGAACCATGGGCAACTATACAAGAGGCAGCAGTGTAGAGGATGTTGGGCAGGAAGGCCTAGCATCAGCACAGGTACCGATGCCCAATGATCAAAGTAGTACTCAGTGAGGAGTATCGCTAGAACACAGTCCTCGCTAAGAGAGAGTGTTGATTTGGGGTAGCATCAAATGTGCTCTAGCCACGAAATTTGGTGGAGAGGTTGGGGCACATGTGATCTCCAATACCCAGAAAGGGTTTGGGCAAATTATAAACAGAACAGGAGGTATTAAAATAATTAATATTTTTAATGGAATCCCTAAATCTAAACTTATGGAAAATAAAATATTAATGTGTATTAATATGAATCTGTGTTAGAGTGGTCCAAAAGGCATGGATCAAGCCAGATCTAATCTTAGCCATTGATTAGGGACTTAATCTCAGTCGTTGAGATGTCAACAGGAAAAGTATAAGAGGAGGCTTGAAGGTCACTTGGAGAACACACCAGATGATCAGTCATTCTATTCTCTAGAATGGTGTTTGCTAAGAGAGATAGAATCAGTGATCGGGAAAGCAGTTGAGGGGCATTAAGTACAGAGAAACAGAGAAGGCAGAGATTGTGTTGGGAGAGCAGTGCAGCAGCCAAGGAGGGTGACGCAAATCCAACAAGGGCTCACGCAGGGCCACACAGAGGCAGCCAAGTGCTGCGCAGAGCACCAGAGGGGCTAACGTGATTGACGCAGAGGCCCCTAGAGCTGACGCAGGGCTTCCTGGGGCTGACGCAGGCCTAGAAAGGCTGAAGCAGGGCCAACGTGAGACAGAGAGGGGCTGACCTAATCCAGTTTGGGCAAATGCTGGGGTTGTAGAGCAGTTTTGTGCTGAGAAGCTGCCAGAAGGGTTTTCTAGGGTTTCAGCCAAGAGATTTCTCTCAAACTGTGAGGTATAGCTGCTAAGGAAATTCTCTGTTGGGTAGGCCAATTTCGGCACCCAAATTGTACTCTGATATTGCGCTTAATAAGAAAACACTCAGATAGCTGCACCGGTTTTCCCACATTGGGTTTTTCCGGGGACATTGGTCCCAAAATAATGGTGTCATGTGGTGTGTTTGTTCTTGTTTCTTTTAATTGCTAATCTGTAATATGTTGAGCATGCATTGGTGTTTATTTTCAGTATTTACTTTGTAAATAACTTGTTAAAGAAAAATAACAAGTAGGTGGGAATAAATCAGAAAAAGTGCATAAAGGGTTTCTAAACTAAGTAAACTTAGAAACTTCAACAAACTGTGGGTGTAACTTCTAGAAGAAGGCGAAGATCAAGTCAATATGATCTTAGCCATTGATTAGAATCTGATATGGGTCGTTGATTGATCAGCGAGAGGATTATAATAGAAGGCTTGATGGGCACTTGGAGAAAACACACACAGAGTTCAGAAGATCGAATTTCTGAAGCAGAGCAGCTGTCCGTGAGAAATTCGAAGTGAGCTTTTGCAATGAGGCGCAGGGATAGTATCCAAAGGGAAATCTTTCCTGGTCAGAGAATACTCAGCAGGGAAGGTAGAGGGAGATCCAGCAGTGGCAGGGCAAAGCCAAAGGGGCTGACGCAGAGCTACGCAGACCCGCGCAGAAGCCAAAAGGAAGTCCGGAAATTTGTTGAAGGAATCGATTTCAGAAGTTGGGAGCCGGGCTGTGAGACCGGGAAGCAAAAGTCGAAGTTCCTCGGCACCAAATCAATCAGCGGGAGGAGTGACGTTGTCCCCAGAGGGTTTGATGTTGGGCTGACGCAGACACTGCGCAGAGGCAACTAGGGGCAGTCATTCAAGGGCTGGATCAGCCAGGATTTCCAGTGATAGTGTGAGGTAATCTCATAGATCTCTCTATCAATGATATTCTCTGTAACTGGATTGTCGGGAAGGCATCCAAAAGTTGTATTCAGAAATTACTACTGCATAATAATAAAACCCTCAGAGTTGTTGCACCGGTTTTCCCACATTGGGTTTTTCCGGGGACATTTGTCCAAAAACAACTGTCACTTGTGTTGTATCTCTTTCTTGTTTCAGCATATTATTTTAAATAGTGAATGATGTAGTTGTATTTACTTCGATATTTACCGTAGAACACAATAAATAACTTGTATGGATTAATAAGTAGGACTCAGGAGAAGTAACATCAGTTCGCTGCAGTAGGGATTCTGGGTTTAGGAATTTTCATACAAACAAGCTCTAGTGTAACATTAGCAATGACTTCAGTTAACGTATTGCCTTCCTCGTAGATATTGACAAATGGAATACTACCTCAATTACCAATTGCACATTCTTAGTGTTGAGCTCATCTTTCATTTCCACAATCCAGAAAACAAGCTGTTTATAGAGAGCTCCACCACATAGACCTAAATTTTGCATTCTGACTGTTATGGAATAACAGCCAAGTACTTTTTCAATCCTGAAAATCAGGCTAGAAAGGTGGCAATGGAGCTGGGGTATCTCAGATCCCTCAAATCATTAAAGGAATGCAACATACACTAGTAGCGGAGTTTCCACCTCGGAACTCGGATCCCTCATAAGTCATTGAGGAAGTGCACTTCACACAGCAGCAGAGAACCTGCATGGGGGAAACCATGAAATGCACTAGAGACCTGAAACAAGTTCTAAGATCAAGATCCATGCCTGATGAAGGTGGCAACGGAGGTAGTTTCATTCCCAACACCCTGATGTAGGGGGTCTGAGTCAGAAGTCAGTGATAGCCAGGAATACAATCTGCTTCTGGATTCTGAGTATGCATATTGGGTAGGGCAAGAATGACGAGGCCCTCCTTCCATATATTGCAACTTCTTGCACATTGGTACTTTGTCAATGGTATGCTTTTTCCCAAGGACCAAAGGCTTTGTATTAAGAAATTAAA
This sequence comes from Pinus taeda, assembly GCA_000404065.3. Lineage (NCBI taxonomy): Eukaryota > Viridiplantae > Streptophyta > Pinopsida > Pinales > Pinaceae > Pinus > Pinus taeda. The sequence continues at coordinate 130,930 of APFE030022224.1, forward strand.
GATGCAATTTGTATTATCTTTGGACATCACTTTATTTCTGTAGATATAAGTTGATCCCCTACTAAGTTTTGTTTTAGCTTTAATTCTTGATGAATAGAAATACCCTCCCTACTACTCCCCCCTCGCCTCCCCCTCAAAGCATTTAGTGTACCACTATGTCATTTTTCCCATCTAATAAAAGAAATTTCACATTCAAAAGAGAGAGAGAGAGAGAGAGAGAGAAGAAAAGTGCTTCTACTCGCCTAAAATTGGATTTAAAACAAAACCTACAATGTTGAAGAGTTTGAACTAGTCATTTTCTGGACAGCAACAAAATGCCAGAAATTAGAATCCTCCAATCAATTTGTGCTCTATCTTCTGTCAGCATTGTCCCCATTCATAGTTCTATGGGCAACATTTCTCAGAATTTGTAGCAAACGGACCAATCAGAGTGTATTTCTTCATATAGTTATATAGTATATCACATTTTTAAACCTTTTTTCTTGTTTACTATGAACCCTATTTTATTATTTTAGTGTTTACAAATCACTTCATTATTTCCTGTATTTTCCTGAACACAGTTATATCATAAAGTGGAGAAGACATAACAGGAGAGCTCCAGTAAAGAGCACACCTTTAGTAGGCAAGCAAAAGCTAGATTATTAGAATGATAGATCAAGATGGCATCTAGTAAGTCAATAAAAAGTTAAAACGACTTGTACAGATTTTAGAAGAAACTTCCACAAAAAGTAACCTTAACTGTTAATCTTGGTGATTAACTGCCAATGACTAAACAAAAAACTAAGTGATTGAGTAAATTTCTAATAAAGACAATTGTTTACTGACAAGCATAGAAAACCAAACTATCAATCTCACAACTTGTTAATCCAGACTCATGGTAAAATAGGAAAACTCATCCAGTCCTCGAGATTTTATCGAATAGGTCCATGACCTGAGCTAAATACTGAAATGGCAATCCCCTAGTGCTTTCTACAAAAGAAGAGCAACCTGATAAAGCTAGCTCTCAAGCATGTTCCGCATAGTAGAACAATCCAGATAATGGCATCAAATAACCAGCATGAATGAAAGCTCTCACCGTGACGATGCCTGGTAACACCATAGGAATTGATGCCTTCGGCAATTTCAGTGTACAAGTTTGCCTCCTTTGCTCCACGACCTATAGCAACATATCCAAAAGAGCGTAAAATTACTACTCTTCTTCATCTATTTCAAAGTTGAAGTACAATGTGGTAATTACATGGTAGCACATCTCAAAGACCACACAAAATCTTGATGTGGCAATTGTGATGAGATTCAAGATTGAACCCACATGACGGGACAATACTTTTTAGGATAAAACTGACCTGCACCACTCACACCAGATTTAGCATCTATAATAATGTTCCTGGTTTGTATGAGTCCAGCCTGCACATTTGAGAGACAACAGAAACTATAATGAATAAGAAACATATATTAAAAGGAAAACATATAATATTAATATCTACTTAAAGTAAGTTGGCTTCTCAGATATGAGTTTGAACTTTGGACCCTTTGATGATGGAGGCAAACAAACTCCATGAGGTCAAACACCTTCTCTCACACACAGACAAGGGACTCTAGTCCCACTAAGGTTTGAACCTTGGCTTTTTGCAGGGCAGTGCCCCATCCCAACCACTAAGCCACACCCCGATGGATATATCGCTTGATGCTTGGCTTATTTCAATAGCAACGAGAGAAGTTAAGTGAAGCGAACAAAGTTCCTTCTGAAGATTAATTACTCCAAAAGATTTGAAATATGAAATTATCCATTGAGGATATAAATATTATATTAAAATGTGTGAATAAGAATGAATAATGAATTTACAAATGAGAACAAGAGGCTTGCTTATATATCACGCAAGTGTCTCTTCATGAAGAGTCATGCCTCATTTAGACATGCATCTTCAACCTAATTACTAGTTTAACTAATAATTATTTATGCTTATTATCATTTACATTATTTTACATTATTTATATATACTTTATTTGTTACATTGCCTCCTTCCTCAAAAAGCTTTGTCCTCAAAGCTTGTCGATGAAAAAGGCTTGACCTCTTTTTCGGCTTCGAAAGTCTTTCTATCTCGGAACAATCATCTTCATCGATACAAGTTGATATGATCTTCTAAGTGACAAACAAAAAATTGTCGCACTAAGAAGGGATCAGACCATCCTAGATTAATCATCTGTGTAATATTCTGATCACTGGAATTTTGTAACGATTTGTTAGCATAAGACGAGATTGAGGTTACATCACTATTATTTGGAACATCAATTTGTTGTTTCTGGTCTGAATGGTACCGATACGTAGCATGGTTGATTGGTCTACTCTCGTGATTCGGATGTCGATATAGAGTTTTTAGATTTTCTTTTGGCGAAGATGTTGTTGAATTGGTTATGGAATATTCACTTGGGATGTCCATTGTCTGAACTGCAACATCTAAGTGTGTCGTTTCTTCAACTGTCTTGTCTTCTTGAGTTGTCATATTCACTGGATCGGTATTCGTTCCCTTATTTTCAACCTGAACCGCTACGACTAGAGATTCCGATGCTTCTTCTTGAGTGAATTGTTCCAACTTATCTTTTAATGCTTTCTTATCATCCTTAAGCTTCTTAATTTGAGTGAGTAGACTTTAATTATGGTTTTTCAGTCGTAAAAGTTCTTTGATTTTTGATTTGTCAACCTTATTTTCAGTGGTTTGAATTTTAAAATTTTCATCTTTTAGATCTTTGATTTGTTCTAATAAATTTTTATCAAGGTTCTTTAAATGCAAAGTTTCCTCTTCTTGTTCTAATAAGTGATTTTTGAGTTCTTTCTTTGTGACCTTAGTCTTCTTCACTTGCGCAAGTAATTTTTCGACGTGGTCCTTGAGACGAGAAATTTCTTCGTCTTTTTCCATTATTTCTTTGTAATGCATATCCACAAGATTTTTATGTTCGTGTTCTAACACTTTCTTGTTTTGCTGAAGTTTAGCTATTTTCCCATTCTCTTGATTTTTTTGCTGCAATTTCTTGGTACATTGGATTATATCGTTTCGTAGAAGCGATGATGGGCTTTCAACTTGCAATGTGGATTATGTTTTCTTCATTTCCTTATATCTTGCCATTAATTCTCTCATTTTTCTTGCTATTAATTGTTTATCTGCATCACTTAGAAGTTCGAATAAGGTAAAAGTTTTGTAACATTTTGTGCAAACAACATTTTGATTTCTGAATGATTCTTGACAATTAAAGTATCCTTTTGAACAAAAAGGACATAGTGCAAAGAAACCATTGTTCTTTGTGGACGACATCTCTTTTCTTTTTTTTTAATAAACTTTTTTTTTATATATAATTTTTTTTAACTCTCTTTTATATAATTTCTCTTTTTAATTAATCTATAAAATATATTTTCCACTTCTCTTATAAAAATCTAATATATATATATATATATATATATATATATATATATATATATATATATATATATTCAAATATTCTCTTCTTCTTCTTCTTCTTTTTTGTTCACTCTTTTAATAAAATTTTTAATATAATAATATTTTTTAAATATATATAATTATAAATTATATATATTTATATAATTTTAATTTATATATATTATAAAATTTATATATCTTTTTTAAAACCCACTTTTCCTTTTATATGTAACTATATAAGGCTTATATAGTATCTTTTTTTATAATTATAATAATATTTTTTTTTCTCAGAAAATTTGGATGAGACTTGACTCTTGGTACGGTTATTTAGATCACACCTTTTTTCTCCAATGTTATCAAAATATCTTTCACTTTTAAAATACCATGGGCAATTACCATGGGTTGTTTCTAAAACCTCGGTTAATGTTCTCCACGTAAAATGTAAAACTTACCATTGGTTTCTAAAACCACGGGCTTCTCCACGTAAAAAGTTTTAAATATACTTGAAAAGGTTCCCGCTTATCTTTATTATGCACTTTTTATCAATAATGTAAAACTTTTATATATATATCAGTGAAACAGGACTCTCCGAGTTTGGCGATTAATCGCGATTAAAACTCTGCTCGGCGGCTAAATGAGCCGACTGCAAACTTTACGAGTCAACTCGCGTTGACCGAGTTTGACTCATGGTCAACGCGAGTTTGACTCGCGATTCGGGCGATTTATCCGATCCGATGTTTTTTTGGCAAGTCCCGCCATTTTTTTTTCGCGTTGCGGGTTTCGGTCACGGCGAATGGCGGGAAGCAGTTAACTGTTAGACTTTATAAACATTGCCCGAGGCCCCGAATGCAGTATATTGTTAGCTGCCAGTTGCGTTTGCTGAGTCGTTGCTGCCTCCGCGTACTGGAACAATACGCTGCCAGTTGCGTTTGCTGAGTCGTTGCTGAGCCGTTGCTGCATCCGGGTACTGGAACAATACGCTGCCTCCGCGTTGCTGCATCCGGGTTGTTGCCTCCACGTTGCTGCATCTCAGGTTTTGTCCATTTATATTTTCTATGCTTTGCCCTGTCCAGAGTTAATTGCGCTTTATCTAGAACCTCAGGGACCCTCGCACTGGTTCAACTTTAGTTGATTACTTACAAGTTAATGATCCACGTCGAAAGAATCTGATCTTTTAAGGTGGATACTGTATTTGTTGATGATATTTAGAAGATTGGTTACAGAAATGCTAAAGAACCATTTAGATAAGACTCACATAAAACATTTCTCATTGTTATATCGATATGGATATCAAGAAGACATGCCAGAAAAGTGTCTTGGCTGGAAATATGCTCTTATCCTTGAGCCTGAGACCAATATTGAACTTCATTTTGTGGTTAAATAATAAATCCTAACTACATCTGAAGTGCTACTGATATTGCATCTGATTTGGATATAGTTTCTTTTGCTTAACTGTACCAGTAACCATTAATTCTTTGTGCAGAATCCTTTCATTTCCTTCATCTTAAAGATGTCAAAAGTTTTAACCCACATTTTGAGTAATAGTATAATACTCTATCAAAGAACAATAGAATTTAATCTTATTCACAGGCTTCAGATTTTCATTTGCCTCCAAACGAAGAGAATGAGCTTCATCCTGCTGCTCATATTTTTCAAGCAATGCAATCAAGTGTGCATGTAACTTTGTGTTCCATTTGTACCAATTAGCTTCTTTAATTGCACTATACATCTGCACTGCACAACATTGTACCATTTAGTTACATTGTACAGAATAAGGAAACAAGAAGGATAGTTGACAGTGTGCATCATCTGAATCAAGAACATTGCTTTTATATTCGTTATGCCCCAGGCAGAGGTTCGAATGACCAGGCTAAATTAATTTCCTTCAGAGCTCTTCTTTCTGTTGCAGGGCAGAAAGATGTGAAACAATTCCAGGAAATAGGAAATTCGCAACTCGTTATTGACTGAGCAAACAGGAAAATCGCAGTGGAGAATGTGTCTCTGCAGCCTCTCCTCTAGGACCTACAAGAGGCAATGTCCTCTTTTGAATGCCTTTCTTTTTTGCATGTTCTCAGAGAGCTAAATCACAAGACAAATGAGGTATCTAGAGAAGCTCTGGCTCTCCCTTCAGGTTCTTTCAGCATTTCTTAGTATATGGAGGGAGTAGAACAGGATTCTATGGATTTCTAATTTTAATTCCTTAGCCTGATGTGTTCAGTTTTAGTCTTTCTGATATCACTCTATCTTTGGACCAGTCTTTGTCTAACCCCTGGGGCTGTTTTGTAGTATGTAGGATATGCTAGTAAAGCTCTGATTAAAAAGCTGAACGTCCAGCAAGAACTGTTGTATGGTTTTGAATTTTTACACTTTGATTCAATATGGAACTCTAGTTTAAGTATAGTCCTCTTAAGGACCAAAACATGTATATTCATGTAGTTATCTAGGGCAATTTTTGCCTAGGGTTTCTTAAGCAATAGCAAAATTCCCTTCTGTTTAGAAAAGACAGGCTATTCTAGCGATACTATCATTTTATCAACAAAGTCAATCATTTTCAAAGTATTAATAGTAAATTACTAAATACAGTCCAAGCAGTATAAACCAACCAATTCCAGAAGGGTTCCCAACAGTACATACTACAAATCTCATTCAGACATCAGCATAAATCTACTGATTCCAGAATAGTTCCAAGTTGAAAGTTACAAAGTTCAAACAAGAGTCCTTGTGAAATTGTGAATTAGATTTATTTCTTTATGAATTTTAGAGACTCTAGAATCCAATTTTTACAACTGCTATATTAATGATCAGATTTAATGATGCATATAGTAGAGTCTAGACTTCTAATTTAACATAAAAGTTTAAACTTTAAAACTTAAAAGTCCGTCAAAAATTGTAAGGAAAGCCAACTGATATAATAGAGGCAGATAGCAAAGTCCTGTTTTAGTTTAACTGTAACAATAAGAGTACGAGAGAGTTCATTGAGTTCTTCATTTAATTTTTTAAATTTCTAGCATATTTTAAATTTTATTATTTTTGGATCATTTTTAAATTTGATTTTTTGTTGTCTTTCACAGGAGCCACAAAATTACAAATTAAATAGAAGCCAGACTCCAAGTCCAAATCTTAACAGAAGCCACAAATTAAACACAAGTTCAAAGCAACGACAATGCCAAGAGAGAAGGACTTTGCTTGGGCTTATTGTGACAAGATTCCCGGAAAAGCCATGCTCCTTTGTAAATTTTGCCAAAAGGAATGTAGTGGAGGCATTTATAGATTCAAGTTCCACCTTGCAAAAATACCTGGCCATGATATAAGTCTTTGTGGCAAAGTTGACGACAATGTCAAATACCAAGCAGCCTTGGCCCTTGATATGTTAGAGCAGCATAATGCCAAGAAAGCAAGGCAAAATGCTGAAATAGGAACTGTTGGAGTTGATACTTTTTCTACCACTAGCCCCATGTCACCTCAATCTGTTGAATCCTCAATGTCGTTCCCAAGTTTTCCACACATGCCTCCAAGGCCAAGTCAAACTCAAAGCCATGCGAGTCCTTCAACTCCTTCCTTCAACACTAGAGGTGGAAACATAAACACCTTTTTGCTCCCCGCACAAAACCTGGTTCCCAACCTACCTTGGATGGCACTGGTTGGAAAAAAAATATCTATACTCAGGCAAGGAAGGCCATTGCTAACTTTTGGTTCTATTCTGACATACCTTTCCACTTGCCAGAAGTCCTTATTGGCAAGCTATGGTTGATGCAATTGCTGTTGTAGGTCCAGGGTTCAAAGCCCCTACATCAGAGAGCCTTAGGACAGATATGTTGTTAGAGAGTGTTCAAGATGTCATGCTTGTGCTAGCTGAGTTTCGTTCATCATGGGTAGAAACAGGGTGCACCATCATGAGTGATGGATGGACAGATCAGAGGAATAGAACTTTAATAAATTTCCTTGTATCTTGTCCCGCAGGCACAATGTTTCTCAAATCAGTAGATGCTTCAGACAAGGTTAAGACTGCCCAACTTATCTGTGAAATGATGGAGGAAGTCGTTCAAGAAGTGGGAGAAGAACATGTTGTACAAATTGTCACCGATAATGCAGCGAATTATATGGCTGCTGGTAGACTTTTTGAGATGAAGCACCCCACTATTTTTTGGACCTCTTGTGTTGCCCATTCCATAGATTTAATGCTTGAGGACATTGGTAAGCTTCATTGGATACATGAGGTTGTGGAGAAGGCAAAATCCATAACCAAATACCTATACAACCACACTATTGTCCTAAACACTATGAGAATATATACTGAAGGTAAAGAAATTGTTCAACCTGCAGTGACTAGATTTGCAACAAATTTCATATCTTTGCAATCTGTGGTTGAGCAAAAGATAAATCTGAAGAGGATGTTCTTGGGACATGAGTGGATGGGATCTAAACATTCCAAGACCCCTGAAGGCATCGAAATTGCTGCACTTGTGTTTAATGATGGCTTCTGGAAAGATGTCGAAGAGATTATTGCTGTGACGGAGTCCCTTGTTAGAGTTCTCAGGTAATTCAAGTCTTTAACTTTTTCATTTTTTAAATTTCATTTCAAGCTTCTTTTTATTTACAATGTTTCATATTTCTTTAAATTTGAATGTTTGAACTTTCAGGATGGTTGATGGTGACAAACCCGTTATGGGTTACATCTATGAAGCGATGGATCTCGCAAAGGAGGCCATCAAAAGAAGATATGGGGGTGATGAGACAAAGTATACGCCTCTTTGGGACATTATAGATGCACGTTGGGATAGGCAATTGCATTCCCCCTTACATGCTGCTGGGTACTTCTTAAACCCACAATATTTTTATGATAAGAGCAAATTTAATGAGGATGGGGAGGTTGGCAGAGAACTTATGACATGCGTGGAAAGGTGCTTCCCTGATCCAGAACAACAAAGTCGTGTCGTCTCCCAACTACAAGATTATAGGGCACCATCTAAATTGTTTGCCTATACCAGTGCTATAAGACAAAGGTCTAAGATGTTGCCAGGTACCCAGCTTGAAGGCTTCATCAATTCATTAAATTTGTTTAAACTTTATTTTGTATGTTAAATGCTTTATTAAATTTTCTTTTCTTTTTAAGTTTTTAGTACTTCTAATCTCCTACTCACAAACCCTTACCACTTGCTAGGTCTTTGGTGGCAAAACTTTGGTAGTGATACGCCAGATTTGAAGAAATTTGCCATTCGAATCTTAAACCAAGCATGCAGTGCTTCAGGTTGTGAACGCAACTGGAGCATGTTTGAGAAAATACATTCTAAGAAGCGCAACCGATTGACACAAAAACGCTTGAATGACCTTGTATTTGTCCATTACAATCTACGACTTCGCAACAAACAAATACAAGGTGGGATTCGAGAGCTTGAATTTGAAGGTTTCATAATCTAGTTCGTACTTTAAAAGTTTATAGTTTAAAGTTTAAACTTTTAAAGTTCAAACTTCAAACTTCAAAGTGAAATTTTAATTCACATTTCAATGTCTCATGACAGGTATGGATCATTCACCAATCGACCTTGAAGAGATAGATTTGCAAGCTACAAATGCAACAGACTGGGTTCAATTAGATGAGCCTCCTCTTTTAACCCTTCATGACTTGGAGAACTTTGAGAGTCAAGCAAGCGAAGGAGTGGATGGAATCGCTTCTAGTTCTCACTCTTAAGA